>JYFJ02001187.1:7977-88228 GCA_000934665.2 Catajapyx aquilonaris
CCGGTGCACTGGAGACAAATATTAAAAGTGAGCCACACTGTAACTTAAACCATGGCTCAGGCCAAAATCCTGTCATTGCAACCACACCTACAATTTCAATTGGGCCAAAGTTTAAACCCAATCTCTGAAATCCAGCACATGTGACTACCTCAGAATTTTAACAACATTCGGCATTTGAGGGGCTCGGGAGGAAAACATGATAACCGCCAGTGGGAAATACAAAAAGTTCTCGGCCTGAATGTTTTCCGTGTAAACAAATGAAGCATGGAAGGTGTCATCTGGTGAGGAGTGCCTTCATGAGTATTCTTGAATTTTTGCCTGCTTGCAGAGAGCACCAGTCGATAAGAGTCAGCCTGTGAACCCACTGCTGTATGCCGGTTAACACATTTTACTCCTGAGACATTCAATCCGTACCAAAGCT
This sequence comes from Catajapyx aquilonaris, assembly GCA_000934665.2. Classification (NCBI taxonomy): domain Eukaryota; kingdom Metazoa; phylum Arthropoda; class Diplura; order Dicellurata; family Japygidae; genus Catajapyx; species Catajapyx aquilonaris. The sequence continues at coordinate 8,399 of JYFJ02001187.1, forward strand.
ACCTCCCGACGGAGCTGCAAGTCTTGCAGGACATTCTGGACTCCTCAAATGGTGACCCCGACTTCCTGAACACTGTGATGACTGGTCATGAGTCGTGGGTCGTACCCTGTTCAAGTCCTTCCTTAATTTTCACGGAAAATGAAAATTCTATTGGCTGCACATTCTACCAAGCTCTTGCTGGCGTCTATTATCCTCGGTCACTCACAGGCTGACTGCCAGCGACTTACTCTCTCTGCAGGTGGGGAAAAATTTACGAATACTCATGAAGGCACTCCCTACCAGAGGTCGCCTTCCGTACTTAATTTGTTTCTGTGGAAAATATGCAGGTGAGAACTTTTTGCATTTCCCACTGGCGGTTATCACGTTTTTCTCCCAAGCCCCTCATTTCAACCTCCAACAAAGACGACAAACCATATCCAAATCTCTCCATGCATGTGCACCCATTCCTATTATTTGTTGAATGTTTGAATAAAAATATGTTGGCATACATGTGAAATTCTACAAGTTGGTCAGATAACATTAGGTAGCATGCTTTGAACTACCGACTACGGACTGATGTCAGCTACAGATTTGCATTCATTGGAGCATCATTGCTGGGTGGCTTACTAACTCTGCCCAACCCTTTTCTTCCCTGTGATTACTCTGTAAATATCTTCCCTGTGATTACTCTGTAAATATCTTCCCTGTGATTACTCTGTAAATATCTTCCCTGTGATTACTCTGTAAATAAGCTATGACCGCTCAGATAGAATGTCATTCTAGGCTGGTAACTTAGTGGTGGGAATAAGTGTGTCATACCATCTACCAACAACCCAAGCCCTGACCTACTCTGCGCATTGCCTCCCTGACCTCTGTCGTTACAAACACACCAATTTCTGCTAATAACGGATCAGCTGACCTTCCGCGAACGGCGAACTCACCTTGTCCGGGTCACTCGTTTCCAGACCTAGTGCACTGTCCGCCAGCTATAAACAAGCCCTTATCTGAGCAGCACCCACGTGTACACCAGGAAAGCCACTGACCTATTCTCCTCTCCTATATCACCAGACACTCAACACTGTAGATAACCACCCCAATGTATGAATGTAAAACAACAACGATGTATACCACTCGTGTAGTCTCCTACTCCTGTCGACAAGCTCACTCGCTTCTTCTCTCGCTACGAGGCGCCACCGTTTGGAATCTGCCGTTCAATGCGGCAACAATGGATACTTTCCGTGCTTGGCGCGATATTTCAGAACCATAACAAATTAGACTATGTCGATTACATCGCCGCACATCGCTCCGGTATGTCAACAGTACACTAGTACAGTTACTGGGTACAGGTATGTTACAGGCATATACAGTTCACTGGTTACAGGTTACTGTACTGTTGGCATGCCGTGGCGACGTGTCGCCGGCTTGTAAACACACGGGCGAGGTATAAGCGTTATTGCTTGCGACCTGACGTCAGAACCGCTACAACTCATGGGCGATGACATGGGCGCCCACATGTAAACGCAGCTTCATACCCGAAATACCAGTTCATGGCCTTTGGAATCTGCCACTCTCGTTTGAAAGTGGCGCGCACGGGCTCCCCCCCCCTGGAACAAATGATAGATTCCAACATGGCGCTGGTGTCTGGTATTATTTTCTATGGGTACTCGGACGCACCTAATATGTGTAAAGGAGCATCATTTCTGCAAGGGAGATGACATGGTTCGACTGAGGATCGTCACGTAGTTCTGACAAGTCGATGGGTAATGAAGCGATAAGTGTCTGGGATTGTTTATCGTCCCTATGTAGTCAACAAATTCTGTGGATTTTTTGATATCTTGTACTGGGTAAGGTACTGGGGATGTCTCCTTCTGGTGTCTTTGTGTCACTTGGACGTGGAACAGTATTGTGGCCATATTTGCTTAGTGTGGGGTGGAGCTGGAACCAGAGCAGATGTAGCTAGAGATTTGTGGGTGTGATGAGTTGAAATTGCCATTTTTCTGTTAGGGAATCAGATATTGGAATATGTGTGTGAAGTGTGATACCTTTTTGGCAGGTCTCACGAGCTACACAGAATGTAGTGAATGACCTGGGAGAACCAGAGCTGAAGTGCAAGGTAATAGATTTGTAAATGAAGTGCACGTCTTTGCGGAAATATCACTTATTGTTGGGATCGAGTTGGGGGTATTAGCTACTAAATTTAGTTTCAGACCCAAAAATTACATTTTGACCTTACCTTGCTGGACTTTGGCCCTGGTTCAGGCATACCTTCAGCTATTTGCAGTGTATAGGTACAGTTATGCTAGGGGGGAAGACAAGGATGAAACGCAGTGCAAACAAACCGGGTATTCCAATTATGTGGGTTGTTTTAGTTATAGGAAATTTTGTTCTAAGCAGCGTTTTTTGTAGTGTGTTGCGCCCCAATCAAGGTGCTAAATTATATAGAAACTGCTATATTCAACCAGCTGGGAGTAATTGGGCACCTAAATCAGAGCACAAAAAGCTACACAAAAATCAGTGGGTGATAAAAATGACCCAGATACTCGGAACACCCTGTGTAGTGAGGCACACTGAATGGTGTCAGCCAGAACTGATTTAATTTCACACCAGCAGCAATATTTTACCATGTTGCATGGCTCTTGCAACCAATCAATATGGATGTTGTTACCTTGCAGGGTGCAGGCAGCTCTGGGGAACTACATAAAATACTTCATTGTGAGTTTGGCAGATTCCGATCTTACTGGGCCGTATGAGTATCAGATTATCGGAACAAACACAGACATCTTCGGAAATTTCTTCTAAGTTATCACTCATTGAGGAGGTTGATTGTTACATTTCTAACTGATTTAAATCCCAAATAACTATTTTTTGTAAAAGAATCAACATGATTATGCAAAGTAATTAATCTATGTGATCCTAAGATTGCTCATGCCATAAGCTGCCCAGTGTTTTTCCATTTGTCTTTATGCACTGTGATTAGTTCTTCAGCCATCCAGAGGCCTTCCTGACTTTCTCATCTACCATCTCCCATTTCAATCTGGTATGTGCAATAATACAACTTCCATTTTTTCTTTTATGTTGCAAGTGTAGCAAAAGATTCCTGCAGGGATCAAGCTTCATAACTATATGCACCATACATTTTAGTGGAGGTTGTTCCTAACAGTACCAGATGTAAAAGTAAACTTCGTTTTTTATTTTTTTGTTTATTTTATAATCAGGTTTCAAATTTGGGAATTGGCAATTTCTCCAACTTTCAAGTGGCCACAGGGGGAAATAGGAAGGTGCAGGAATATTTATTTCAATTTTGGTAGCAATGGTAGACCATACCCAATTATTTTTAGTCACAGTCATTTTGTAGGTCATACGAGGGGGACAGGGGCAACCTGTACTCCGCTGGCTACCCCTCTATGGGATTATTTTGCCGTGAAGTAAATGATGAATGATGATGATGACAGATATTAATTAAATTCGTTAAATTCATGTGCTCACAGTCATGTTGGCCCATTGTAATATGCTGTTTGAAAGATTGCCACATTGCAACCAGCTTTGCATCATTGATTTCATGACAGTTTTGGCCAGTAATATGAAACATTGGGCATGAACTACCATTAGTGTAAAAATCAAAATTCCATCACTTTCCAATTTCCTACTGTGGCCATTTGAAAGTTGAAAAAAATTGCCAATCAGCAAATATCAAACCCTGATTTTCACAACTCAGAGACCTGATAGGATAAAACTGAGTTTCACATTTGCATCTGATATTGTTCAGTACAATTTCCATTAAAAATTGATGTGCACCACAACAAAATTGATCCTGAAAGTGATCCTTTCACTGCACCTTTCTGACCACATCCCTGCAAAAGTCATAATAATCAAGTTTAGTTATCATTTGAGGGGTGCTCTTCCATAACGAGGCAAGTGCATGCTACTCTTGCAACGGTCAGAATGAGGCAAGTGGCAAGCAAGAAAGTGCCACTTGCATCGTTTTGGTTGCAACCGAATGTGGCACTTGCCTCATTTGGGAACTTTTTCTTATTTTGCACATTTTTTACTACTATACTTTTTAATACAAGCATAATATGTAGTGTTATTTTGGTTAGCATTGTTGTATGGTTTTTTATATAAAAATTGTAGTCCTCAAGGTACACAAGTCTCCTCACAAAATGGAAAAAACCTTCCCCTGTAAAATTTCATTTTTGGCACTTGCCTCGTTATGGAAGAGCACCCCTCATTTGATCTGGCCTTGCATAACAATGTGTGTCAGAGGATATTTTTTTATGTGATACTTCTCTTCATTTACAGGGAATTCTTTTGGATGGTACTTACCACCTCATCTTACTGTATGTCATCTGCCACATGTAAATGGATAGTTTTGTCATTGTAATGCTATCATGAGATCCCACCTGCATTTGTGAAAAGCAAAGATGGAGAAAGAAAAGCCAAATGGATTGTCAACACAAGAAGCTCTTCAAATCTTGCATGATGATTTTGACCACACCTTGGCCGAGTTTGAAAGCAGCAATCAAGGGTAGGCTAATGCTTTTAGTGCATTAAAGTCATTCTAAGGTTCACTTATTGTGTAACTCTTGTTCACTTGGACATAACATTTGAGATGTTTTGATTCATTATCGATCTTGGAAGTCAGTAAGGTCAAAGTACTTAGCAAGCGAAATAGGCACTCTTCAGGGCTCATATTTTGCTTCAGGTTATAAGATTTTCTTGACGAAATAGTGCATAAGTGTCAATGAAAAAGATTGCGAAAAATTGCAATCAGCTGAGATGCAGATAGTAAAATTTTACGAATTCTCAACTTTTTTGAACATATAATGCAGGAATTATTTATTTTTTGAAAGCAGTGGTATGTGGCATCCAATTTTTTGGATCGCTACTTGTTTACAAAAATTAACATGTAATGATATTGATGAGGTTGCCCATTGCAATGCACCATTTGAAGGGATATCCATGCTGTGCAGCAAGTATTGCACATTCTTCGGGAGGCGGAGTGGTGCTTCGGTAACTTATGTGCCCGTAGATGTAAGGGTCCCAGGTTCGATCCCAAGCCCAGGCACATTCCCCCCTTCATCTCGTGCAGAGTTCAGGGTCATCTCTGGCTTCATCTCGGGTGGGATTTCTACTAGACTAACCATCCGGGGGATTTCACAAAATAACCATAGCAACGACATTACACTTGCACTTTGCACATCCCCTCCCAGTCACCCTGCCCTTAGACCAGGGCGCTTGTTGTTAAAGACAAACTGTACCTTGAGGCAAATAAAGGTCAATGCAAAAACCTCTTCTGAGGTATGTACTACACCCTATTATATTGTTGTTGTTGTTGTTGTTTTAAAATTAATGATGATTATTTTTTTAGGGGGGAGTTTTTTTGTTTTGACTGGAACTCTTTCTTTGCATTTTTACTTCGCTTTTGGGGATAGGATAGGGACGGAAGGAAGCGGCTGTGGCCTATTATTTTAGGAAACAACCCCGGCATTTACCTCGAGGAACCGTGGGAAACCACAGAAAACCACTGTTAGGGTTGCCAGCCCCGGGGATCGAACCCAGGACCTCCCGATTAGCAGTCGGATACCATATCCCCTCCGCCACCACTGCTTCGGTGTTGTTGTTTTTATTATATTTATTATTAGTATTATTATATTATTAGTATTAGTATTATAATTATTATAATTATTATAATATTATTAGTATTAGTATTATTATTATTATTATAATTATTATTAGTATTATTATAATTATTATTAGTATTATTATAATTATTATAATATTATTATATTATTAGTATTATTATTATTATTATTATTATTATTATTATTATTATTATTATTATATTATTAGTAGTTTGCGGTTCTCCCGATCATCTCTTCTCGACCAAAAAGGAAAATAACTGGAGTATAGGTCACACACTTGCATCAGGTCCCAGGCGTAACCATCACAGGGCGTCCAAAGTAGTGGCTGGTGACGAGGGGGGAGGGGGGGGGCTTGATTTCTCAAAGTACCGCGTCGCATAGTGTAATATTTTGAGTGTCTGTTTCTGAGGTGGGCAGGGGTGGGGGGTGGGACGGGTTGTTTTTAGGTTTATTCTCATGAGTTTTATTAGTTCATATGTTGGGTTAGCTTGCGTCTCCCTTCATCGCTGACTACCCCTCATAGGGAAATGTCGTGATGTTGTTGTTGTATTATTAGTTTATTATTATATTATTTATTATTATTATTATTATCATTATTATTATTATTATTATTATTATTGCATAATCTTTGATTTCCTTTCATGCCATTTTTGATGAACAGCATGGAACTGTAAAAGTCGGCTTCATCTACCATTGCTGTGAAATTTAAAGTTCTTTTGCATTCCAGCTCACTCCCACAGCCCCTTTAAAACAAAAACAAAAAAAACCCTGTCACCATATTTAGCCCCTGTACCTTAGTTGCTTGTCAGTTTTTTTCGATGCTAGCCTTTACTCACTAATTATAATGCACGAAAAATATTAGTCCTGAAGCAAAATATGTCCTACAGATGTTATACACTATGTGACTTGCTAAGATCTTTTGGTTTTGGGAATGCAAATGCCCCAATTAATTTTATGCATGGCCTGACCAGCCACCAAACATTTCGTTGTATTAGTCAGTCAATTGGTCAATCACCTTAGATTTCATTCGAACCGCGATTTTTTCGAACGGCCGTGCCGTTGCGCGGCCTTGTTTCATACTAAACTCACACCTCCCACATTCACTTAAGCTTGTGTGACCTTGAACCCCCAAAAAAATTTGCGCCTGCGGCAGGCTTCCTCCCCGCCATTTGAATAGTTCCTCCCCAAAAATTCCTATCTGGATCCGCCCCTGACCAAGCTTGTAGATGTGATGTCTATGTTTAAACATATCCTATTCAATGTATCACAATATGTATTCGAGCACCATGGATTTAACTAGGAGCAATAATTACTACCCCCTCCTACAACCAGCAATATAAACTGTCACTAGCAGATCTGTCCCTGTTATTTTGATACCTACTGTGACACACTGAATGGCCTTGGATTGGACATGGCTAGAAGTCTGCAAGTTTGGTGCATACATGCTCAATACTGTAAGGAAGGTTCTGTGTATAAAGGAAGGATGCTTGTGCTATTTTTTTCTAGATGCCATGCTTTCCCTTTTTTATTACGAAAGTTTAAATACATGGTTTTTTCTTGATTAATTGTTAATTGTACATTGCACTTACTGCAGATAATGTTGATGTGGTTTTGCAGGTCCTCAAGTGGCAACCTACGTGGTGGAGTGTGGGTGCGAGATGCTTTCTGCTCTGCCAAGCAATCAACAACTTTGAGCTGGAGGGCTATAATTTCTCTGTTGGTAGCTGGTATATTCTTGCTGACTGCATCCATTTGTGATGAAAACATCCGACCAAATAGGACCATGGGCATACTTGAAGCTATTTGTGTTCTTCTCCTCTTGCTGGCAAATATCCTGTTGGTTAACTGGGATGCATGTTTGCGGCACAAGGAAATGCCACAAAGAGCAAGGCACATACTTGCAAAGTTAAAAGGTGAAGTTGGTGTCACACTTAACAGTGTGCAGAAATATTTATTTTCATATTGCTGTAGAAAAGTTTTTTTTTCTTTTTCTATTGGCCTGTTGCTTCTGATTGCCAAAAATGCATGGCTGCTTAAATAGACACTTTGTTAGATTTTCAAGTTGGGCTCTCAAAATAAGATCAAAAAATGTATTTCAAGGATTCAATCCATTTCTCATAGAACAGAAGGGTAACTCCAGAACGCGAAGCCAAAATCAGCTGGAAAGCCACTGAGTGCTACCTAGTGGCACAGCCATGGACGAAGTAGTGACGTTTTCATAAAGTCACCTAGCAACTCCTCCAGGGAGAGAATTTCTGAGTCAACTACCTCTGCATATCCAAGCCAATTCTCTCCCTTGAGGAAATGTATGGTTTGCCAGTGTCAACAAAGGCACTGGGTGTCCCCTCTCCTGATATATACACTGTACTCCCAGGCTGCACGGGTGTCGGCAGATAATCAGAAAACACGGATAATCGGAAAATGGTCCTATAGACCGGAAAATGAGCTATTCACAGGTTTTAAATGAACGACTGTACACACTGTATTCTGGTTTAAATAAGATATAATCAAATTAGAAAAATTTCCGTCGATTTTTAGTTTGTCTTCTGGAAAAAGTATGTTATATTTTTTTGTTTGATCAAAAAATTGACATCTTTTCGGACTTTCCTTTGTTTTAGCCATGCATGGATCATCCAAACCCAGATAATCGGGAGTACAGTGTAGTGCATTTTTTTTTCAAAATCTGACTTCTTACTCTGGAATTAACCTTTCAGTTCTTAGAAAAACTTTTTACACTGTCAGAATTTTTGCACAATTTTTAGAAACCAGCATGTCAATCAAGTGAAGTGTGTCTGTAAAAGATTTAATAGAATAACTAACAGTGAAGGAAGCTAGATTAACTGTTGCTGCACAAGCTCAAAAGAACTTGTGTTTGTGAGTGATTCTGGGCTACAAGCAATGCATTTAGCCACCCCATAACTCTTCGTGCGTGTGATTGCAACACTAAGCATGCTGAAAAGAACTACATGAAGTACAAGAATTCCATTTTTGCAACATCAGTACTTGCAAAGCAAAATTTCTTTTGAGCTTGTGAACCGACCATCCATGCATGGTTTTGTGTTGGGCAGGTTGGGCATGAAAATTTGGAAAACAATTACTGACTCTAAATAGGATTTCAAAATGGAAAAACTTGCAAAATTGAGAATTTGAAATTCAGATGTTTGCGATACTGAATATACATGGTAAAACTGAGTTTTACATTTTTATATTACATCATTATGAACAACCCCCACTAAAAATTGTGGTGGTTAGAGGAAAAAACAATCCTGGAAGGGATCCTTTTGAGTTAATGCACAGAATGTATCCATATGGGTCCCTAGTATCCGAAAAGTGACATTTGTTGCGATAAAAATCACTTTAAAAAGAGAAGCCGTGCCCCCCTGCCTACTCCATCCTGGTATTCCTCATTATCATTACTCATGACGTCATTAGTCACCTGATCAACAAGGAGAGCATGATAAACATTTGGAAGTGGGAAGATTTTTGCAGTGAATTGGGCCACTATGAGGGCATTTCAGGTACTCGAAAAGGTCACTGCCTCAGTCCAGCATTGTATTTTTGTATTTTTTGAACCATAGGTCAGCTACCAGTGTACTGCATGAGAATGCCCTCATTAGTGACCCATTTAAATTTGCGAAAATCACTTATTTGACCTTCACAACCCTAAAAATGTTATAGAAAGAAAGGGACAGAGAGCCTGTCCTTTGCAGACCAGGCATGCCTGACAGCATAAACACATTAGACATGGTTGTGGAAGGCAATAACAGCCACAAAGGTACAGTAGACAATGCCTCCATTGTTGATGTTTGTTACTTAAGACGTCGCCGCTGGTTATATGACCATGACTTGCCAATTTGATGAGCACTTATTTTGCTTGGACAGGATACATAGACCGATGTCACTGGACCAAAGAAAACTACCCCCACCTGCACTCTCCTCAGTCACCATGCATCACCTTGCAATGGACATATCGTGATGGAAATCTTGTCAATCTTCCTTGGGCCTTGCTAGCTAGAAATGACTTGATATTACTTCAACCGGGTCAAATCATACCTGGGAAATGTCGCCCTGCAGCAGAACGAAGTGGATCAATTCTACAAATGGGAGACATATTTTCACCCTTGCCAGAGGGACTGAGAGAGGGTTTCAGCATGCCCCAAGCCCGTATTCCTCTCATGTGTTGCAAATATGTCATGGAGGAAACACCATACCTACGAAATTTAAGATCAGCTCTCCAGGAGGCCCTTGATAGGCCAGTTTCAGTGTTCAACAGAGAACGGCATATGTTGATGCTGCAATGCATGGAAGGAGTGGGATTGCCCATAGCTGTTCTCATAATTATAACCATCAATTTTTTCCGAGCCTTATACTTAACAACGTGGCTGGGAGTAGGTACATGGATTGACTTGTTTTTAGTGCAGCCTGCAATGGTGGCCATACCATTGCTACCACTAGTGTTTCCCATTGCCTGGATCCTCCTAAATGCAGGTGGTTTGGCATGGGTATTGGCCCTATTCCATTCAGCACAACAGATGCAGGTCAGTGGTAAGAAATGCAAGGCCATACTCCTATCCCCAACAGTAGATTTACAAAAAAGAGCCATTTTATTTGCAGAGTTAATTTTCACACTTTGCACATATTTTAATTTCTGTAGTTTCTCAGACCTGACATTCTACATGAGCGATCCCCGAAAGAGTATGCACTATGGTGCCTTAGCTAAGCCCCTCTTCCTTCCCAGGAGAGGCGCAGAAGCCACATAGCCTGGAAGGACATGCCAGAAGGGGCCTTTGCTCTCGCACAAGTACGCATCTAGGCACACGGTGTTTGTACTCATTGCCAGCTTGAAGATTTTTAACTGTAAATGTGCTTTTGCGCCATGCGTTTTGTCACAAGACGATCCAAACGCTTTCAGGCTGGTTGTAACACTCTTCTCTCTTGCTCTTTGCTGTTCCGTCTCGGAGATGGTAGGCAATGGTGTTTAATCGGCTGTCAGTTCCAGTGCCCATTGGGTGCATAACTGTAGAAGTGTTCTGCATCATGTGAAAAGATGAGATGGGATGTTGCCTTGATCAAGGGCCTAATGTGGCATGCAGGTGTCGGATTTTAATCCTAATATTTTTATTTTTCTCCAAGCAATTAAACCTTTGCAGTTGTTTGGTATTATTTATATCAAATGCTGTATGCCTTGGTGCTTATTTCTCACTTTCAATTTAAAATGCCTGTATTTACTGGCCTAATGTTTGCAAACTTGCTTTTAGTTTTTAAAGCTAAGGATGTGAATGTCGTAATATTGTAAAGATATTTCTTCACATTATTATTTATAATGTCCAAAATTTTAAAGGCGGGTTAATATTTTTGCAAATGTATACCATTGATGCCAATTTTATGTCATATGAATTAGGAGATATAACTCTCTCTGGGGTTCCAGAGTTCTATAACAAGAAGTTAGAACTGGTTTGAAATAAGGTAATTTATACAACCCTGAAATAGATCATCCTTGGCATGTCATTAGTAGGGCCTATTTGAAAGTTTGAAAATCAGTTTTTAGGCAAAGAAATTTTACAAGTACAGTTGACTCCAAATATAAGCAACCCTCGGTTATAGCCAACCTGAAAGGCTGGTCCTAGCATACTGTCATGTATGGCTGGTGTATTTGGATATAGGAAACCTCGGTTATACGATACTGACTTCTGAGGTACCTTGAAATCTCTTATCTCCGGAATTGACTATATTTTCCTTATGACTGTCTTATGCCTATTATGAAGAACTTAGTTTGAGCTCATTTGTAATCTGGCACATTGGACTTTCCAACTGTGTAGGAGATTGGCCTAGAGGAGAAAGGAACAAGCATCCATAGTACAGTAGACTCTGGATATAACAGACTTCAAGGGGCCATGGAAAGTCTGCTATAACCGATGTCTGTTATAGCCAGATGAACAAGTCATATATGGAAGACCAGTCTTTCGAGACTGCTATAACCAAGAAACTGTTATAGCTGAGGCTCTTTTATCCAGAATCAACTGTATTTTCATTGAGGTGGTTATCAGCTGAGTTTTGTTACACAGACTCCATGGTGATACTGAAGGACATAATTTCTCATGAGTATGTTAAATATATACCCGAGTTTGGGCGACACGGTGGCGGAGTGGTTAGCGCCACAGCCTTCCACCTATAAGGTCCCGAGTTCGATCCCCGGGTCGGACGGAGGATACTTATGTGGATAGAGTTTGGATGGGTTCTCTCCGTGTTTGCGTGGGTTTTCTTGAGGTTCTCCCGTTTCCTCCCACAATCAAAATCCATCACAGCGCAGGCAATGATTGAAGATGGGTATTTATATGATGATCCCCTCAGAGGCCCAAGGAGGCCTATCACGGGGTATCTATTATTATATATTCCCGACTTTATTACTTGTGGCTATGTAAACTGGAGTTAAGCAAACATTTTGCATGTAAATACAGTATTATGCTGCAAACTAGATAGTGTCACACTGAAAGTAAATTAAATGCTTATCAGTGGCATTTGTTGTCTCACACTTAAGCAGTCCACATGCAGGTGGTTATAGCACTACTCTTACAAGGAAAGGTCATCCATTGTAGATGGAGTTGCTGAATGAAACTTGGCACAATAATATACAGGGTGTTCCAAATTCTCGGGTCACTTTCTGTCAACTAATATCTCCTGGAAGGAGTTATTTTTTCGTAGCTTGATGTGCTCCGATACTTGCGCCATATTATTCCCAGCAATGGTCGAATATACCAGCTGGTGATATTAGCTTTAGGCTTGAAATAAAGGAGATCCCAGAAGTGATCTAGTATGTCAAAGGTCACATTGGTCATAGGCTACCAAGAGCTCATTCCGTGTAGGCTCCCTGCCATGGTTTCGTACACCACCATCTTGACATAACCCCAAAGAAAGAAATCCAATGGCGTTAGGTCGGGTGACCTTGCTGGCCATTCCACCAGTCCACCGCGACTGATCCACCTGGTTCCATGGCGACAATGCAGCCAGTCACAGACTCATCGGAGGTAGTGTGGTGGCACACCGTCCTGCTGAAACCATAGAAGTCGACACGTGGCCAGCGGAACATCCTCCAGCAGGGTTGGGAGCATGTCAACCAAGAATATTCCAGATATCGGAGGCCATTCAAAGTTCCCTCGAAGAAGTATGGGCCAACGATGATGTTGCCTATGTTGCCACACCATACGTTGACTCGCCACTTGTCCTGGAAGTGCTTTGCACACACCCGGTGCGAATTTGTCTGGGCCCAATAATGCATGTTATGACGGTTTACTATACCACTCCGAGTGAACTGTGCCTCATCCGACCAGAGGACCCGAACTGAAAAAGTAGCCTCCTGGGAAAGGAGCCATCGGCAGAAGTGCAGGCGCCTGCTGTGATGCCCCTCCTGCAAGGCCTGTACCAGGTGGATCTTGTATGGGTGATATGTGGCACCATGCAGGATTCGGTGCACAGTACCTAGGCTGGAATCACAGACACGGGCTATGATCCAGATCCCTGCTTGCAGGTGGGCAGCCACGTAGGCCCTGACAGCAACTTTGTGCGCCTCATACCTCGCATGACGCCTGTAGGTGGTACGAGGTGGTGGAGCAAATGTCCCATGCTGTCGCAGTCACTTCACCAGATTCCGGATGAACTTGGCACTGGATCTTCTCCGAGAAGGATACCTCGATGGGTACACCTTAGCCTGTTTCTTGTTAACACTGTACAAAATTATTATGTCACACAGCTCGCTGTTCGTATATGCGGGACACATGGTGTCCCGCTGCTGTGGCAATTTGCTGGTAGTGATTAAATGCTTGGTCCTCTCCAGGGCACTATTTATGCATATCCATGTCGTGGTCGCCAATGGGATATTTCATCATCAGGAGCTGCTTAACCAGGTGATGAGCTGAACCCAATATCACCGTAGCTGCTATATTCGACCATTGCTGGGAATAATATGGCGCAAGGATCGAGGTGCATCAAGCTAAAAAAAAACAACTACTTCTGGGAGATATTAGTTGGCAGAAAGTGACCCCCGAATTTGGGACACCCTGTATAGGCAGGTAAGTTATTAACTAAAATGCAAACTATTTTGGCACAACGCTACAAAGTCAAAAGTTATGACCTCTTTCTATCAGCCCAGACATCTTACCTAAGAGGGAAGGGTCAAGCACTGGCAGATGAAAATGAGCATAGCAAATTAGCACTTATGCATGTTTTAAATTATATGTTCAAAACAAAACACATTTGTACAATGAGCACCTCTCATAAACAACAAGTTCCTGCATTGCAGGCATGTATCATTTGGACTACTACCTGAGTCAGAGCAGAATTTGGAAGGAGTTTGGAATGCATCAGGCCTCTCTTCCAAATAGCCAGCTTCGTAAAATGCGTATTTAATTCAGTTAACAAACGGAGAAGCCGAAAACTGAAAATGAGTCTTCTTTTTTGAGTGCGATATCTGAAACTTCGCTCCTAAGGTAAGCATGGAGAGGTCATAACTTTTGACCTTGTAGCATTGGGCCAAAACGGTTTGCATTTTGGTTAATAACTTCCCTGCCTCTATTATCGCGCCAAGTTTCATTCAGCAACTCCATCTACAATGGATGACCTTCCCTTGTTAGTAGTTTTAGTTTTAAGGAGCCACCAAATGGTGCATGCCAACTGTCCTTTGGCAAGAGGATGGAGAGAACGGCCTGCACCAATTGGCAGCTCTTTAAGACTATGACTAAGACTAGTGCTAAAACTACCTCTGTGTAGACTGCTTTGCACAAACATATGATGCATAACAGCTGATATTAAATTGCAACCTTGTACCAGATGATACTAAATCATAATCCAGCTTAAGGGTTGCTGTGGTTGTGCTACAAAAATAATGAATTGTTTTAATGATTAAATCTGCAGCATTTGTGTGTTCTTCCTCATCATAAGTTGTGGAGATAGGGCCTGTCTGCTCAGGACAGCAGAATAGGGAGAACCACACTCTTAGTAATGAGCAAATAATTTTGTATTGGACATGTTTGCATCTTCCAAGTGAAAGTTTCCCAACTCCTCATTATTACACTCCTGATGAACGAAATTGGGGCAGTTATTTTAAAAGATGACTGACGAGTCCCTCAGACCTCTCAATGAAGTTGTTTGTATAGAGTCTTAAAGGAAATTGATTTGGATTTTAATGGATTATTGCACATGTTGAAAGTTCACAATCACCTGGTGTGGTTCTCCACCACCTTGATGATTGGGAAGAACCTTACTAGGATACTTTCAAAGCTAGAGTACTTGGAAATGTCCTCACCATAATTATGGAGTGCCTTAAGACAGGATGAAATCTTGATGCGATCAAAAAATATCCTTAGAAACAGTTCTTGACTATGTATCAGGGTGAAGGGTTATCTCAGGTGTCCATGTGAGGAGATTATAAGGGTGGCCCTTTTCTGCCTGCTTTCCAGATTTGCTAATTTCAGGTAGGCTGGAAAGTGGGCCATTTTTGTAATCGAATGATGTGTTTTTTATTGTAGCATTATGAGCTTCTGAAAACATGCATTACATAATGTCAAAAATGCCAGTGTTAATCATGAAATATGTTTCACTCAATGTACATGCCACAAAAGAAAATGACTATTATACAGTGTTCATTGAGATGAAAGTCAACTCTCTGTGCACATCAATATGAATAAGTATGGGAACAAATATGTAAATATTCATATAAGTGTCATCTGCCAGTGAACCAAATGGTTCACAATTGCATAATAGGAAGACCAAAAGATACTCCGAAAGTGGTCTGTAATAGAGAAGTTTATGCTATGATAAAACACTAAATTAGGAAAAAGAATTGAATTCCCATTAACTTATCTCTGAAATTGATGTCCCAGAGTCCATCACCTGGGGTCCCCTGGCAGTCTTTTGGATGTCCAAGTAGACTGAATACAAGCAGGGAATGGAAGTGGCAAGGAGATGATTTTGAAAAGGTGGGGTGGGATTTGTGATGCACGAATTTGTAAATGTGAATGTGGGTCTACATGTATTCAATCTCATGAAACATCTCTTTCTTGTGCGCTGGCTTGTTGGACTAATTTTGGGAGTACAGAGCAAGAAACAACCCTTTGGAAACCTTTACTCTCACCCATGTGTAATCCAATCCAATCCCTGAGAAAGAATTCATGCATATCTGGCAAATGGTTCCCAGAGTTAAGTTGTGACTGATGCTAAAGGCTGTTTTACAAATTTGGCAATCCAAAAATGGGTGGAAAATGGGACAGCTGGCAAGTTTGTTTATTTAAGTGGAAAGAAGTCAAAGTGTCTAATCTGGCTGCAGGACGATATGTAGATGGAACAGATGGAGGCAGAAATGAAGAGCGGGAGAAGATAGGACAGACTGGAATCTGTCCTTGTCTCCTACCCAAAAAAGACCTTTCCAACTTGGTTGACCCTCTCAGTAGTTGAAGCTACTGCCAATGCAGCTCTTGGGGCACTGCTGTCCATTTTTCATCTCATTCCTGGTTTGTTGAATTTGTGAAATGGCATTATTGAACTATGAATTCTGCTACAGGCAGCATTTTCCTTCTGAAGATTCTTGATTGTTTAGACAGGTTCTGCGACGAGTAGCTATACTCGTAGCTGGTGAGACCACAATGTTTTTCATAGATGAGTATATGGAATGTTACGAGTCCGCTTTAGGAGTGATTCTTTGCCCTGCACAGATACAAAAACAGGTCAAAGGATCTTCTTTGAGATTGTTAAGATTTCATCCTTAAATAACAATGTAGCATCTAAAATTCTATCAATGTAACTTCCAGCAATCTAACCTTTCTAGCAAGGGATTACTTACAAGGAACTTGAGTGTGCACACCTGTGCCATATATTCAATGAGTTCAATGTCTGGCCAAGAGCTACCTGAGCTGTGCACTTTCTGGTGCTGTTTTGTAAGGCCATTACTGTAATTATTATGTGTCAACATCTGGGGAAGAGCACAGCCTTGTTACAAAAATGATCTTGCATGCAAAATGTTATGTATCAATTATCCTCATTGCTATAATTTGTCAAAATGTAGCTTCATTCTTCTTTATTGCATGCTACTTATAATACATCCTGTTATTTTTGGGCCTGCAATTATGTTGCTTGTTTCAATGTAAGTTGTACTTTATGAAACTTAGATTACTATAATTATATCCTCTTCCTAAAATATCGAAAACAATGGCATTAGATGTGAAGAAATGTGACACTGCATGAAAATATTCAGTGGTGATATATACGCATCAGACCTCATCTCTTTTGATTGCATTTGATAAATTTTTCACACTACCATGGAACCATTAATAATGGTATGTTAAATGCACAGGACTACAATCCTTGGGGCCAAGGACCCTGCAAAATCAGATAAGGCTTTGTTGATTTTGGATGATGGATTTTTAATCTGAAAAGGTGAATGGGGAGTGAATGTTAGGGAAAAAATTGAATTAACCTCATTGCATGCTTTGTGTTTCGCTTTAACATACAGAATCTGAATGTTTGATTTATCTTAAGGACATGAAGATATGTAACAATTATTTGTGGCTTGTGAGATTAATCCTAAATGTGTGGGTTTTTTGTGGAAACTGGAAGTATCTAAATTTTCCAGCACACAATGTGTTTTGGCATGGGCATAACTGTTTTCACTTACATAACAGGGGTGATGACTATTGCAGGTACTGCTGGATCCATTTGAGGAGCTTGAGGAAATTCCTCCGCTCCATCCTCACCTGCACGTACGCTATTCTCAAGTCAAGAATTACTTTTTGGATGTTCTTTTTGGGAAAGGAAAAACGTTGCCCCGGACTGCCAACATCCTTCATGTTTTGGCCTCTGTCACAGCTCTGTGTTGTGTGGATAAAAAGGGGATTTTGTCATGGCCAAATCCCACGGCAGAAAAAGTGTTCTTTTTGGAGACGAGACATCCCTCATCACCATCGTCATCAGGGTTAGTGAATGATAGTATTTCAAAGACTGTCACATCCACTTTTTGGCTTACAATGTTTCTGCATTACACAGGTCTAGTTCTGGAGTGTTCCAAAGCTCTGAATCCCTCAATGATAATGGAAAGGACGCTGATATTTCAAGAAAGGACGTATCAGCTACTTTCACAAAGAAGCGCACTTGTAGCCGAAGTGATGCAAAGCCCGAGACTGTGGCAGAAGTGTTGGATCTGACACACAATAATACCAGTCCATTCCGACTCCAATTTGATGACCACACTTGGCACCAGCACATCAATTCACTTAAGCCAATTGGTCTTAACATTCTGCTTAACACATGTAATCAGGAGACTCAGGAACATTACACTGAATTTTATTCACACATGAGTTGTGAAGCTCTGCATAGTGAAGATTTGGTACCTGTGACAAATAGAAGGTGAGATAGAAGTCAAATGATTGAATGGTCCAATAGAACAAGGGCCTATGCCCAAAATGGTGCATTTGGAATTAATCTATGCATGTTCTTGCAATTGTAATAATAATAATAATAATAATAATAATAATAATAATAATAATAATAATAATAATAATAATAATAATAATCTGGGTAGTGCGTTCACCCTCTTGGGGTATATTGCATGGATCTTTATTATTATACAGTGTACAATGTACAAAGGATCCTATCTGCTTGGCACCCTGGTCCAAGGGGGTGGGAGGGGATGTGTGAGGTGCAGTGCAATGTCGTTGCTATGGTCATTTTGAGAACTCCCCTGGGTGGTTAGTCTAGCAGAAATCCCACCCGAAACCCAATTCTGCGCGAGATGAAGGGGGGAATGCCCGGGCTTGGGATCGAACCCAGGACCCTTACATACGTGGGCGCATACAATACCACAGCACCACTCCGCCTCCCCACAATTGGAATAATAAGATTACCTCAAAATTCTGGAATGGCCCTTTCAGGCTTACATCGAGTGTGGATATCAATAGCTACGAGATTTGACTGTAAAAATATTAATATGCACCCACCCTCATGATTTTCTGTCCTGCTGGATATTGGCCCTTGCTCAATTGAGGCAGTCAATCACAGATTCCAAGTTCTGAAGTGATTTCTTTTGTGTCGCAGGTGCTTGTGTGAATTGGCCTCCCAAGTGGGATTTGTTGATCAAGCCCAACAATCGTTTGAACTGGAACAGCAGCTGTGCTTCTTCAGGCATGTGGTCAGTGGCACTTCTTTTATTTATTGTGTCAATGAGCATTTATATTAATGTTCTGAGATACATTTAGATGATATTTTTAAAATACTTATTTTATCAAATGTACTGGTAGTAATATAAAATATTATTTGCAACTACTGTGTGTTCCAGGCTGTGGCATGCCAAAATATTCACTAACTGAAAAAACTTCTCAAGTGGAACACACTGTATACAAACGAACCATTCCATAATTAATTATATGGTCAATATTTGTCAATAGTCCAAATCTTTTCCACTGAAGGTGCTTTAATTGCCTCAATAGTACTGGATTGTGACAAGGTTGATTGCACCACTAATTTTCCCCAACAGCCCGATACAGTGAAACGTGACAAGTACACACGAAGTCTCCAATGCTCCAAGCTCAAAATGCCCTTCCCTCATATGGTTAATGTGGTGGTGAAGGAGAAGACAAGCAGGACAACACAATTGATGTCCCAGGGAACATGTGACTTGGTTCTTGATTCATGCACTGATTTCTGGGATGGGCAAGACCTATGTCCCTTGACTGACTCTGAACGAAAGAAGATAATGGATTTCTATCACAGGACAAGCCTCACAGCCTATTGTACAACATTTGCATACCGCCCACTTGACTGCACCATCGACAAAAAGTTGTCTCATATGTATTTTGAGATTCCTCCAGATAGCAGTCGACTTTATAGTCGCTTTCGTTGCCGCAGTATGCTGAGAGGCAACTCTGAAGAAGATACCACTAGCACACTGATTAAAAATCAGTACCAGTCAGCAGGTAAGTCATTTGTTAGTGAGGCAATTAAAATTTTTTACTGACCTGATACATTTCAGACTCTCTACTGAAAACTGAATCTGACGAAGAAGTGGTGGATGACATTGAGGGTTGCTTTAGAGTCCAGTGCAACCAAATATTTATAGGGATGGTCACCATGCAGTATCAGGCCCGCATGGATATGGTACTAGGAAACTTTTAATGCAGCCACTTTTAAAATGAAAGCCGTATTTCTTTACAGGTGCAGCTTATAGAGCAGCTGGATAGAGCTTGCATCCGATTTGTTCACTTTAGCAAAGAACACGAGCTCCGGTCTCGAGTGTTCTCTGAAAAGATGGGCCTGGAAAGTGGGTGGAACTGCCACGTTTCCCTTCTCAGTGAGGTTGTAAGACATGATGGCACAGATTCAGCAGCTGCCATAGCAGTCAATGCCTGTGATGCTACGCCCAATCATGGCACTCCAGGCCTCATTTCCCAGATGTGGCACTGGCCTTGGTCAGTGCGCAACCTGTGGAGAGATAGGTGGAGTAGTTTGATGCGACACAGGTAAGCAAGTACCAGAGAAATTACTCAAGTTGTAATTGTTTGTGCTTGTAGAGGGTGAGTCTTTTAAGATGCAACATATAGGGTGGTTGGAAAGCAGCACATTTCCTGTTATACCTAGGTTCCTGGTTTTCTAATACGACGTTACCGTAGTTAATTTTGGCTCCATTATGGAGATAATAGCATGT
Organism: Catajapyx aquilonaris; assembly: GCA_000934665.2. NCBI lineage: Eukaryota > Metazoa > Arthropoda > Diplura > Dicellurata > Japygidae > Catajapyx > Catajapyx aquilonaris. The sequence goes on from JYFJ02001187.1 coordinate 28,703, forward strand.
TATGTTACTCATGCATGTAATGTGGGTCATCATATGGATTATGCCAACCTACAACCTACCTTGCCCCAGGGGTCATCTGATGCACAGGATGACCCCCATTTACATTTGTAAATATAACATGTGATTGTGTAATAGATCTCTCTTTTGTTAACCTTTTGCATAATAGATAATGACAAATGTCATTAGTTTCCTTTTCTCCCTCGATAAACCAGAGTAAGCCTAGTATCAGATTATAATTATATGGTTGGTGGTCCTTTGTAGTGGACCTACCTCACCTCCAGCCACTACCATAGTGCTGCAGCTTATCAGTTGACTAACTGTGTTGCTATTGCAGAATCAATCTGGAGAGTACACATCCCCTGAGTGCATCAGCTCCAAGCAACATTGACCCTGAATGTCAACTTGCAGGCAGTGAGTTGAACTCTTCGTGTAGCAATCCACCTCAAGAAGAAGAATTGCAGCGTGTCTGTCCGCAGAAGGTGGTCGAAAATTTTGATCAGTGCAATGACAATGAGCCTGTCAATCAAGAAAGTCTTCCTGATGCCCTGTCATGCTCTTCTTCATGCCATACTGAGAGTTCGGAGCAAAGTGCACCCGTTAACTTTGACACATCAAATCGGGTACGTGGAAAGAGGAAACTCAATGCTTCTGGCAATTTGTCACACTTAATAGGCAGGGATGGTGGTTTCATGTGTTCATTGTGGATGTTGTTAGCTTATTAAGAACTTTTTTATTTTTTAAGCCTACTTTTGTGTTTGTGCCGCTTTGTTGTTGTCTCTTCTTTTTGTGCCTGTTTATTTCTTGTTGAAACCACAGGGAGGACACATGTGGTGATATTGTCTAGAGTGTGAGTGTGAAAGCTCTGAGATGTTGTTGGAATATGAGTTGAAAATGCAATACTGACACTGGCAAGAATACTGGAGTGAAGGGTATGACCATAATTATTGTTGTAAGATGGAAATAAATGTTCGGCTAGTGTTTTAACCAGAATGGGATGTCACGTAACAAATGGAAACTGTACGCATTTAGAAAGAAAATGTTCATATTTTAGCACATAAAAAATGCCTTACTGCAATTGCGAAATTGTGACCTGACTTGATTATGGATGAAATATACGGCCATGGTATCATTATGTTATGGAGAAATCATCCATAAAATTAGGATTACTGGGGAGGGTCAAAGTATAAAATTCATTACTTTTCATAGGGGGTATGTGGCAGCCATGCAAAGTGTAGGTCCATTTTGTTACAAGAAGAATTAATTTCTGAACCATTCACAGGTTGAGAAAATATGCTAATAGGGCATTTTCATGCTTATAGTGCTCAGAAATAATTTCCAACATGATGACCACTAACAGTGTATGCCTGTGAAGAGCTCAGGTTTAGCTGCTGCATGAGACAGGTTTTAATAGGAAGCACTTTTACATGTCACCGATTGTGCTTTTTCCCCAGTAAGGAAAGTTTATAGCCTAATTTGATTTTTCATCACTTTCTTTCCTCCAAGTTTTCTGTAGTTAGTTTTTATTAAGCTTGTGTGAAATTAAGGGTTGTTAATTTATTTTTTAAGTTTTGATCTTTTTCTGATGGGATTTTGTATCTGTGGTATGTTTGTGGAAGTTCTGTATTGGAATCTATGGTTCTTGCTAATATTCTTGTGCATCAATTGGTATTGTAGACTACAGATCTATTAGCAGTACTTTTTGCATGATTGATGGAGCATTGTGAGCAAGTGATATCTGTGAAAGTGTTATTCATGGGAATGATGTTTTTCTGACGAGAAGCCTGTGGTTGTGCATGCGGATGACAAGTTGTGGTTGTAACTTCTAGTACTTATTTACAAACACATATCCTTGATTTATTACTCTTCCTACTATTCCTACACCTTGGGAGGGTTAGTCTTCCAGGATGGCTCCAGTGGAGGAACTAGAAAGATAAGAGGGAGAATGGCAGGTAGAGAGACTGAAATTAGAGGTTTCTGAACAAACATACGAGCAAAGGATCTTTTCCAGGATTGTGAATTTTTTGCTGCCTACGATAATTTGTCATTGAAGTTGTTCCAAATAATAGATGAAAAATAAAGCTCGCTTTTTAACCCTGGAACCGTGCCATGGGGTCTTTTTGGACCCCAAGGAAAAAAATGCATTAAAATGATAATTACAATGAACTTTTGCCATTTTTTTTTTTACAGTATATAACAGGAAGTGCAGGTTGATTTTGAATTAGCGATCCTTTTAGGCATTGTTCAAAGTATGATTGTGTATAGTCAATACATTGAAAAGTATCAATACTTTTCAATGTATTGACTATATACAATCATATAATTATATAATAATTACTAAAAATTAAAATATGGTGGGGTCTGAAAAGACCCCACGGCACGGCTGCCGTAATACTCGCAGGCACGGCATGGTTCCAGGGTTATATCTGCTGTTTGAGTAGTCAAAACCTGGGCTTAAAAGTTGAGAATTTGCAATTTTTGCGCATTTTTAATTGCCATGGAGGGTGCTAGGAATTCTCCAGAATTTTGATTTTAATTTTATGACGATGATTGATGATTGCCAAATTTTTGAGTTGCTTATTGCGCACTGAATCTTTTATTTAATAAAATAACTTCTATTGAACACTGGCAACACTGCAAATTTGGTACCGGTATTACAATGGGGAATTGTGCACTCACATTTTAAATTTAATTTAAGTGATTGTATCTGAAAAATATTTCGACTCCCAAGAATTGGCCATCATGTACCATTGTCATAAAAATTAAAGTTAAAATTCTTCCAGGTGCCTAACACCCTGTTGCCATCTTAAATACGAAAAAATTGCAATGTCTCTAACTTTTCAGACCATAGATATTTAAAAACTGCACTTTTTGACGTGAATACGTCTTTAAAGTCGGGTCCATATAGAGGGGGGGCATGCAGGCAAACTCGAGCGTTACAGAAAAGAGTTACAGTCTATTATATCCGAGTCTACTATATCCGAAGTGGCGTGTGAGTGTTATAGTCAGGACCCTGCCATGGGGCCCATGGCAGGGGCATGCAGGGAAATTCTAAGAGGGTCACCATGCAGGCCCGGTTCTGGGTTTCCGGCGCCCCCCAGCAGCCTGAATTTTGGCGCCCTCGGGGGGGGGGGGGGGGGGGGNGGGGGGGGGGAAGGAAGCCCGCCACAGGCAGAAAATTTTTGGGGTTCAAGGTCACAAGAGCTTAGGTGAATGCAGTGCTCCACGCCCGGGGCGCCGCCCCTTTTCTTCGGCGCCCCCCTGCCATGCATAGCCTGCTAACCGCGTCGCGCCGGCCCTGTCACCATGAATGTGTCCAGACTTCAATACTGATAATAAGCAATCAATTCACTCCCCCCCAATACTGACCCGATTTTAAAGACGTATTCACATCAAAAGCTGCGGCTTGTGTTCCTGACGCAACCTAATTTTATTTTTTATCTAATATTATTAGGAACAACTTGCAAGAAAAATAATCGTGGGCGACCTTTAGATATTTTGTGGAAGGGATATTTTGAATTATACAGCATGATTCAAAATATTTGTGTGATTGCTGTTGCGATTTTTTCACAATAAGCTGATATAATCTTTTAAGCAGTTATCTGTTGTTATTATTAATGGCTATAAAATTAATAGCTGCTAATATCAGGCCTAGATGGATCATATGTTCAAGCTCTGAATTCAATAAATTTCTAATTTGGGGAGGTGTGGTGGCAGAGATGGTGACGTCTCAGCTTGCTGAGTGAAAGGTCCCAGGTTCGATCCCCACCTTGGAGCTCCTTTCACCTGCGTCAGGAGGGTCTCTGACCCGTGCCTTGGAGGTGCCTGGCAACCTAACCTCATGGGGGACTGCACATGACCCCTTTACAGACATTGCGCTTGCACCCATGTTCCCTCCCCAAAATCTCTATCCTTACCCAATGTCCTTGATTCCCTGCACTGGAGTTCAAAGAAAAAAATGGAAATATGTTGGTAGTCCACCCCCCAACATTCACACTGTCTCATGGGTTACAACCTAAAAATTAAAAATTAAATCTAATTTTAAAATGGCTCATTGAAATAATTGGGTGGAATTTTCGTCCCACTACTAATACCTTAGCAGTACCATTGTACTGCACTGGTACTGCTAAGGTATTAGTAATGGGTTGAAAATTCCACCCATTGGCATCAAACGTGAATCCATATTTGCAGGCTTTATTTTTTAAACAATTGGTAGCCTACACACAATGCAATATTAGTAGCTAATACTTTTGATAACCACTAAAAATAACTAGATTACTGAATGAAAAACAGCTTAGCCTGGAAAAACCCAACAGCAATCAGGCAAGTTTTTTGTATCACCCTGTATACAGTATAGAGAGTAGTGTTGTTGTTGTAACCACATTTCAGAAGTAATTGCCAATTTTCTGTAAATTTTTATAAAATAATATCCCTCAAAAATCAACATAGCTACACGATAGTGCCACAGTCCGTCAGGTAATATTACCACCAAACCTATTCCTTTGTCATTTGGTGTGCTCGTTTGACAAAAAATTTCTCCACGTTGAGAAGGAAGTGAAGGTTACTTGCTGCAAGGTTCGCATGGACTGGATGCTCAAAGCTTCAGTACTTGAACTGCTCAAAACTTGAGTAATGCCTGTGTAAGGATTGCATTTGCAGTTAGGCCTAGTCATGCATCCTTCTGCAGCAATTGTAGTGGAACGTTGGTGAGCATCCTCTAAATAGTCCAGACCATGGCCCTCTCTCTTACAATATACAAATAAGTGTTTGCAATAATATTTTGCCGAGTACTTGCAGTATGTGAAGGTGCCAGTCCATATCTTCCTGCTGAGAGTACTCTTATTTGATCCATTGTTGTCTTTAATTGCAGGCGAAGCTACCACGTGGTATAGAAAACATCCGTCCTCACCTAGAGCAGGTGGATAATGTACCTCTTTTGGTTTCCCTCTTCACTGACTGCACTCCAGAAGCCACTAGAGAGATGGTTCACATAATGCAAGATTACGGGGAGGTAGTGTGCATTGTAGGTTCATCTGCTAATGCCCGAAATGCAGGTATCTTTATGCAAGCTGATGCAAGGTTAGACAATTATCTGTGCTTTTGTGACGATGTTATCCTATAATGTTGATATCATAATAGCTTGGCAGTGGAGCCTTTGTATCCTCAAGTGTGCCAGCGTGTTCCAGTGTATGTGGCTCCTTCACCCGAAAATGGGCCATCCCCAGTTGAAGTGGGACGGAGTCTCAGTGCACTTCCATGTTCTCTGAGCTTTCGGAGGGATGAGAAGATTTCTATTTTTCACCTTATATTAGAGGTAACAGTGATGTTTGCATTAACAGAGACTGAGGCATCATTAATTATTTTTTTAAATTTTCAGTCTCGCCATTACATGCAATGTGTATGGAATTGCCTTCAATTTTGGTTGTGCTGCGGTTTATCCATTTCTTTACTGCAGGTTTTAGCTGCTTTTTTTCTACTTCCCCCTATGCTGTCGACAGGTGGGTCAAATATTATCATTATCTCAAGAACTGAAGTATGTAAATTGGTAGCATAAAGGTCTAAAGATTGTTAAATTATTTTTTAAACTCCTATTAGTATTTTGCCCTATATCGTAAGTAAAGGGTGATGTTTCAAGGTTGACTGAAACCTATCCTCCGATATGTTGAAAAATATTGAACATGCTTTAAAATATGATTATCATTTTCAATACTTCATTTCTGTAACTTGACAATTTTGTTAGCTGAAAGGTACAACATTGTCTCATACACTTACCAACATTAGGCCATCCCTCCATATACAGGGTGTTTCTTACTAGTGGGTCATGGAACTATGCATAATCATTGGCCCAAAATGAGTCAAAAATGTATGGGGAAGAAATGTTGAGACACATTTCCCATTCACCTGCTCTCTCTTCAAAAAGTTGTGGTGCATATGTTGCCGCCTGTGTCTAGGGGCAGGCCAACCAACACGTCTGGTTGTCTACCTCATTACCAGTTGATCCCTAGACATTTCTCACCCCTATATTCTTCACTGGTTTTTTGCGCCAATGATTACACTGCTGGCAGATGACCCACTTCTAAAAAACTCCACATATAATATCAAGTATGATGGTATTTTCAAAGCATTGACAACAATTGAAGCATTTTCAGCTTGTCCTCTTGTTTAGATATTTTGAGGTCATCATTTCAAAAAATACATGTTGTCTTGAGCCCGTAGACTTCACAAGTAAAACACTCCAAATGCATGTGCCACTGCATATTTTGAACATGTTGACAAAATGCATCCCCTGATAATTTTTTTGCTAGCTACAAGTGTGGAATAGCTAGCCCACCCACATGTTTCCTTGTGTTCTGAATGTCTGAAATGCACATCTGATAATTCGGAACTATTGCAGGTGATATTATTTGGCTGGCCTTAGTGGTAGTCCCAATGCTATCAATTTCCTTGGTGGGCACACCAACTGACTACCAAGTCATGACTCGGGCCACAGGAAAGAATCAGTGCCACTTTAACAGGCAGGTCAGTAATACTGTCTGGTAAGTGGCTAGATAATCATAATAAAGCTCTACTTTTTTTCTCTAGCTCCTATCATTTGCTCTATGGTGCTACGGTCTCAAGTTTCTGCCAGCCGTTATGCTCGTGCTCATGAATTATGGGCTTCTTCTGGCTAGCTTCTGCTGGGTGGCAGCAGAAGAGAGGAATTCAACGTGTGAGCTGGTATACATGAAAAGCATGGTGGAAGAGCCGTGGTCAGGATGGGGAACACATCTGCATTCTACTTGGCGACTTGGGCAGCAGTTAGCAGTAGTGTTTCTGGTGATGTGTTTAGGTGCGTGACATGAACAACTACTGTATTACCTCTCATAAAGCGGCATGCTGGTATTAAACGAGGTCGACCAGCATGCCGGAATAACCAGGGAGTAGCCTGCATGCCGCAATAACCGAGGTAGATTTCTGTAATTTTGATCCTTATTGACAATTTTTTTGGAAAGCTTCTGGTACCGTACTATATAATCAATGTTACAATGAAAATGGGTGAGTGTACAGGCTGTGAGAATATGCAAGTTTTGTTGCACAGTGCATTAAAAAATGTAGATTGTGTGACCAATGTCATCGTCAGCCTGCTTTTAAATAGAGATTATCGCCAGACACTGCAATTGAAAACAAAATATTCGGAAAATGTGCCTCTTGGAAAGCATTATGTGAATTTCGATTTTCAGGCAAAGTCAGGTTCGGAAAGGATAATGTAACTTATGTGAAACCCTCGCCTTATACCGGCATGTCGGTGTAGCCACCAGATCATGCATTTCTAAAAAGTGTCCGACCTCGACTACACCGGCATGCTGCTTTATGAGAGGCAATACGGTATGTGTCTCCCAGTGAAATTTTGTGGCTGGCAGAACCAACATAACACGGCAGATATAATAGCTATCACCTCTTAGGGTTCCCTACACTTAGGTTGGCCAGAAAGAATTATGTTGTGTATATTTAAAATTACATTAGAAATCTTTATACTATTCAAGCAGTGTGGAATGATTTTAAGGAAAGTATATCCATCAGACAGTAGTTAAATTGCAGAAGCCCAGAATGTCATTAATTAATAATGTCTGCCGCTGGTAGTAGATTTCTGGCAGGGGAGGAGTTGCATTTAGATGCTGGACTTCTTATCCCACACACCCTTAACCTGTGCCATGCAGTTCCCAGTACACAAGTGGCTTCCCTACTTCCTGCATCTGAATGACAGCCTACTGGAATTCTTTTGGAGAACTGCTCTTGGGAGGAATAGGACGAGTAGGTCTGGTGGGAGGGAGAGATTTGGGGTGGTGGGTCCAAGGTCTCTATGACTGAACTGTGGGATTTAACAAATGATACCTGGAAATTTTTGAATTGAAGGAATATTGATTTAAAGATTCTACATCATTACAAAGCTTTTCTATTGGCTCTAGAGCTTGCAATACTCTGAATTGCTATTCTGATGATTGTAAAAGGAACTGGTGTTTTCATTTCATGGCAAGGTGGGGCAGAATGTAAAAACCAGGTAAAAAGTGTATTTTTTCCCCCCCCCTACCAAAGTACTGTATGTTTCAAAAGTTAGCACACATCCAAATTTGCAAATTCTCATGGACACTCATTTCCAGTTACTCCTATCACTTTAGCTGCAAGGGTATGCAAGGGCTGCAAGAGTAATATACACCATTGGCAACCAATGGGCTTTCTAATGGTATATCTAGACATATACAGTAAAGCCACATTTACATGTGAACGATTTGATCAGTGATGTTGCATCAATGACATCACTGAGCGAAAGTAACCGTCATGGTAAGAATATACTTTTGCCCCAAACAATTGGTCCCATCGCTGCAACATCGCTGATCAAATTGCTCACTTGTAAACGCGGCTCAATAAAAATTCAGTCGATCATGGAATGAAATATTTTTCATGTCACAGTCAGTGCTTCAGTCCAATCATAGTGTATTGTATGCACTTTTTGACAAATTATACGAAATATTGACTTTGATAAGGGTCTTGCAAAAAAAATCATTTTTCTAGAATATTGTAACTCTCTTCACAAACATGAAGTTATAAAGATCTCGCCACCTTTGCCCACAAAAATGTTGGCACTGGGTGATAACTGAACGATGTCCATTGACCTCACCATGAAAAAGTATTTACCCATTTCTCCCCTTAATGGAGACAAATACACATCTCAATGTGAGCTGCTTTGGTATAATATTAGACAATAGGGCAGTGCAGTGGTTCAGTAGTTACGCCACGTAGCCTTCCACCTATGAGGCCAAGTTTGATGCCCATGTCAGACAGAGACTTTCTCATGTAGAAGGAATTCAATGGGTTCTCTCCATAGTCTGTGTGGGTTTTCTTGGAGTTCTCCCATTCTTCCTGCAGTAAAAATTCATAAGCTGCACAGAGATTAATGAAGTCTTGCATTTAAAGTGGATTCCCAAAAAGGCCACAAGCCCTATCCCAGGGTAACCAATTATAATTATTATACCTAGACCAGAGGTTCCCAAACTTTTTGAGTCGCGGAGCACTTGTCAGGAGAGATATTCGTGATGGAGCACTAACACCATCGAGCAGCGTACGCAGAAAAAAATTCTGGGGTGGAGGGGCAGTGCCAAATTAGTAAATGGGAAGGTGCGGGGCGAAAGAGCGGCACAGGTGAAATTTTTTTGGGTTCAAGGTCACACAAGCTACTGAGAGATTTGAATGGGCATAGCTTATTGAAGAATTCCTTTTTTCCCCAACCTCTTCACGGTGCACTTGGAGAAGCTTCGTGGAGCACAGTTTGGGAAACTCTGACCTAGACAATCTTGGGCTATTAATTGAGGTATGCTTACACTAGAGTTTTTTTTTTTTTTTTTTTTATTTGTTTCTTCGGAGCTGTGATGCTTAGATAACAGCTCTTTGTGATTCGTTGCTTACCTGAACATATCTGTCTATTAAGTGCCCTGCTCTACTTCCTAAGGCTGCTCCCACACATTTAAGGCAGTGGGTGGGAGTTCCCAGCTGAACAGGATATGCACATTTCTTGTAATGGAATGCCAACAAACAGGCATAAGTGAGCCTACCCATTCTTTTCTAGTGACCATATCATCTTCCTTCATACATCGCCATCATTTATTGTGGCAGCGAAACCCCCTCAAAAATCGTCTTTGGGCAGTGGCATCCCCCACTATGTGCGTATTCCAAGAAATATTGAAATATTAATGTAGCATTGGCCATCAAATTACAATGCAGGTTTTTAAAATTGTTATTGGCAGAATCTTCCTTCAGACATCATATGCTGCAATCAGTGTAGTTGTCGAAACAGCTGAGTATTCCAACCCAGGTTTTACGGATATACCATCACACTGCTGGTTGATCACCTTTCTCTGGCCACTTTGTATTGTGGTCATAAATGAGAGCGTCAAATATCAGGAGATAGTGTGAGTTTCACTATATTGGATTGGCAAATTTATTGTCAAACTTGTGACATTTTCCTATTTTTTTTCAGGGTGAATGTCAGGTACCAGAAAAAAGCTCGCCTGGAATTTGGGACAAAACTGGGGATGAACTCTCCGTTTTAAGCTCCTTGGAATAGTACACCACTGCCACTCTCAGAACCCAGTGTCTGCAGGGAATGGTCATGCTGTCAGGTTCTGGTAGTACCAAGTACACTCAATCCTGGGCCAGATCAAAATTACTCCTCCAGCACAATTTAAAGTCGATTGATATTGTGAAAACCTTGTGTGTTCATTATCATGTCCATGGCAACAAGTTTATGATAAATTAGGGACCATGTGACAAGGTTTGGATTATATTGTTGATAATTAAGATTCTTGTTCAAGTTTTAATTATTGAATTTTCTGCAGTCATGTTTGTTCGTTTGAGTGGGAAGCAACCAAAGCCGCTGTGGCTATCTGGTTATCAGAATGATATGTGTTTTAGCATGGAACACCAATGGGAATCAACCAGGCGGGTCTGTTAACCAATTCTGGTCCTACACTTCCTCTGCACTCGTGTACTGTACCTGTGCAAGTCAACAACCAAGAACTTGTCCCTATAACCACCTGACTGATAAATGCACAAAGTCATTAGAGTTCCATGTGAGATATATGAATTATTGTTTTCAGTCTTATATGACTAGTAACATTCATGAGGGGCATATTATCTCAGATTCATGCAAAATGAGTAATTTTACCAGATTTCATTTTATGATCTTGACTGACTGACTAAACACTAAACTACTAAAGGGTAGTGCCAAAGAAAGAATTACAGGCAGTGTAGATTTTTTTCATCAAATTACAAGAAATGAAACCAGATATTTTCTTGTCAAGTATTGCATGAATTTTCTATCTCTAGGATCCTGAGGTTATATTTCCACAAACTTTAGTGGGTGTCACACATTTTTACTTATTTCTATTTGTGGGGTAAATGACCTCATGGACTGCCTGCCTGTGAAATTGTTAATTGTGTTTAATTGGCTAGATAAGTTAGCATGTGCTGATGGTCGTTTGGAAGAGCCGATGCAACTAAGGCCACAGGATGGGGAAAGGGGAGAAATGAGGAAGCGAGAGATATAAAGAGAAATTTCAGGACACTTCTAGGAAAGGAGTCCATAGTAGGGTTCCTGCACCAACACAGAGCTCAATCTCAAGGGGCATGGGCAACCGATTACACGGTGTGAATTACTTACCTTAAGCGCTTAAGGCATCAAAAGTGGGGGTCATTCAATATTGAATAAAATATTTTTTTGAGTACCATGTGCCATCCTATTAAACACACATTGCTTGTGTATTGTACAGTAATGTGACTTTGTTTTAACTTCTGCATTTTTGTGCCAACATCTTGCTTAGCATAAGGGACCAAGAGCTATAGTGATAGGATGCAAGAGAAAGTGCAATGCCTGCATGTACAATTACAATAATAATTAGTACTGCATTGACACGGCATTCATCACAGGCATGTTCAGATGCTACCACTTACGCATCAGGCCAGTAAGACAGGGCAACTGCATTCCAAGCTTCTCAAGGGAAGAAGAGTACTGTGGTTTCAACCTCTCTGATTTAATTATTAATAAAAACAAACCACAAAAAATTATTTCATACGCCAAAGATTTTTCAAGTGCAAACTGTCCTTGTTACAAGAAAGGAATATCAACTAGTGATACATGCAAAGTCCTCCTCTGTGAACAAAACTTAATTTTGCAGCAGATGCTATTGGGGCCTAATAATACAGGTGGCTGTGGGCCTTAGCAATGGACATCACTCACTGAATAAATACTCATGGAAGAAAATTGGCCTGTTTATAACAAAGTTGATTGGGAGCAGGATGAGGACAAACTGAGGAAACAGCATTGCAGCCCTGGCAAAAGAAAGCTTTACCTGCATATGGACATCGGGGTCAAAGTTACCATTTGACCCATGTGCCCAGCTACAGTTTGTGTTCTTGTGCAGGATAGCAATGGACTAGGTTGAAAACAACTGCAATTAAGTGTTTTGTAGACAATGTAAAAGCCACATTCAAGAAAATGGTTATATGAAACAATAGCATGCCTTCAATTACGTCACCCTCTCTAATCATCATGGTTTGATGTGCCAAATCTTGGTGGTATGCTACTGGAAAAACTACCTTGTACTATGGGCGCCAAAAGAATTGACCAGATTTGATGGGTATATGGCGCTATATACCCATCAACTCCGGTCAATTCTTTTGGCGCCCATAGTACAGTAGTCCCACAAGCAGTGCCACATGAGGGCCGAGGTGGAGAAGCATGCATTAATAAGCTCACATTCGCTGAAGCAAATTGCCAGGTTGATTCATGCACACTTCTACCCTGCCTGCATTTCGCCCTGCTTGTGGGAGTAGAAGGCAGTTTTTCCCAGTAGCTTATATCTGGTGTAAGAAGCAAAAACTGCCTTCAGTGAGAGTGCAGACTGCAGAGAAAATTTCAGGTTACACTAGGTAGGTGATTGCAAGACTTTCCATAAAGGACTGTAAATAATATATTGATGGGAATTGTCTATTCTTGTGTAAATATTGTTGAAACTTGTTGTAGCTTCCTCAAATTTGGGAAAATTTTGGCAATGCGCTTCTGTATTCCATATGTATTTTGTCATGTATGGGCACATTGATCAAATGTGACCGAAGAAATTGTACATGTAATGAATAACATGACAAGTGACATTTTGTCGTCATATTTTCATGCATATTTTTATACCATGTGTTTCAGAATGTAGCTTACATTTGTATCAGTTGAAATGTCGGGGATTCTGATGTGTCAGGTTGGTATTCCTATGCCTGCCTTAGTACATCAAAATAACTGAAGGCGCATTCCCCCATGCACTACTCCTTTGGGCGCCTGTGAGCATACATGATAGTTCTGGTGACGTGGATGTGAGCTAAACTCTGAGACAGGCGGCATACACAGTATGTTACCATTGAAATGTCCATACTGATTAGTAATTTTTTTGCACTATGCTGCTTAATTTTAAGCAGTACTTTAGAACAGTTGCGTCTAGAGGTTAGCTGCTAGTATTAGGTTGAATAGAAGGATTCATTCAAGTGCTGAATTTCAATACATTTTATTTGAGCTTCAGGTGGTGCATGTGACCCCTTCTGACCCACTGCCAGCTAAGGTCAGTGGTTGAACCCATTGATCAAAGCCTAGGAATTACTGCATGTTGCACAAGTCTGTGAACTAACATTCTCCCCTCCAGGCATTTACTTCCTTCTTGCAGATCTCTACTTTGCATTACAAACCCAGCACCCCCAACTAGTTGGGACCAGCCAACAAATGCATGTGCCTTATTTCCTACCGCACAATCGAGAATAAAATTGACCAAAGGGAAGCTTGTTTGTTCACAGGCTTGTGCAATGTGCCGTAGTGTAAAATGATGCATCCCATTTGCCCTACTATCAGCAGGTAATATTTGTGATAACCCTAAGTAGATGTTCCAAAGTAACTGCTTGAAAATATGTGCAGCTTAGTGTGGGATATATGCACGGTGTTCCAAGTATCAGGGATGTTGTTAGTTATCGCTAATATTGTTGACGTTATTTTTGTGTAGCTTGTTGTGTCCTGATCCAGATGCCAAATCATTTCCAGGTTGCTGAATATAGCAGTTGCTGTATATTAGGGCATCTGGATCAGACCACAACAAGCTAACAAAAATTACAGGGCGTATAACTGAAAATGACCTTTATAAGGTACTTGGAATGCCCTGTATATGTATTTCTTCCAGAGATGCTGCTTGCTTTTAAAGTTGAAAGGAACAGGCCAAAATCAGCACACAAGATTGGTTAGTCTGTACCCTGTAAGCATACCTTATCAAATATCAAGCTGGGTTATGGCAACACGCAAAACTTCATCACATCTATGCAAAGACAGGCGCTAGTTGATTGTTATTCTGCCACATGACTTTTATTCCACATAATGGGTTAATCACTTGTGTACCATGCCACAAGTCTCCGGTTATGGATGAATAATGAGCTCGAGTTGTAACAACTGCACAGAGTTTGGTGGAGCCTCGAACTTCTCATGGAAGACCAGCAAAGACTGTCTGTCTCAGCTCACAAGCAACTTCAAAAATAAATTACTGCACTAGGTCACAGTTGCTGCAGCTGGTCCCGGGTCGCACTACAGTTAACCAAGTGGTATGAAATGCGACCATGCATCACTTCCATTTCCATATGACTGTCCCTTATGTAGAGTCTTCTTCAGGAAGATCCAAGATCTCTGACACAAAGCCAGACACATCAGTTTCTCTATTCTGATGTAGGAGGAGGAAATGATGTGTCAGCAGCTGACTGTAATTGGGTCGCTCTGCAAAGTTCTTCTTTAAACTGGAGAGTTAAAAAAAAAATAGGTGAACCAACCAAGTTTTAAGATTGATTTCTTGCAATGGCAAGGTACTCACCAGAGCTCCATGAAGTTTTCAAACTCAGAAGAAAATGCACCAGGAGGCAGGCGAGGTGGGTCATCCTTGACAACCTGCTTCAGCTGGTCAAAGGGAGTTCCCCACATTTTGTATGGGAATTTTCCTGTGGCAAGCTCAATCATGGATATGCCAAGACTCCACACATCAGAGCGGATATTATAGTTGGATGTGTTTCCCTGAGGGTCGATGCGTTCAGGCTGCAAAAGAGAGTTCCAAGGGTATATTTTAGGCATCACTAAATCACACTATATATGTAAATTTCAAAGCAAAGTTCACTAAAGATGCAGGGCTACTGAGACCCATCCAACACCGAACATCTCTTTCAACATCCGATTTCAAACAGAATACGGATTCCCATAATTATAATTTAACTAGTTCATGTCACAACCACCAGCAAACCTAATGATCCTAATGCTACTCTTGTAATCACACAGCCATGGTATTTTTAAGGCAACAATGTTTGGATCACGTTCAGATATGGAAACAAATTGTGTACTTGCCGCCATGTATGGCTTGCATCCTGCATCAATAGTCTTGGCCACTGAATCCACCAGGTAGCCAGAGATGCCAAAGTCACACATCTTGACTTGACCTTGGCGGTTGATCAGAATGTTTGATGGTTTCACATCCCTATGAATTACTTGTAGTTCGCTGTGCAAGTAGTGCAAGGCACTCACTACCTGTAAGACATCCCAACGTTAACTGGAATTCATGGCCTTTGGTTAATGACTTACAGCAAAGGCTATTTTTCCAAGGATGTCTTCTGGTATGCAGCGTCCATGACGATGAACCTTAGCATAAAGCTTGTCCAAAGAGGTGTCCATCACCTCCATGCATATCCAGACATCCCCTTCACGGAAGAGGGCACCATAAAACTGCACTGTATATGGGCAGGCTGAGGAGCGCATTGAAATGTCTAGGTCCATCAGCAATCGTTTCTGCTCTTGACTGTTGACAGTGGCAGCAATTCTCTTCACTGCCATTATGGTGCCACTTGGCACATGGCGCATCTTCTCAACTATACCATAAGCCCCCCGGCCAAGGTCACATATTTTCTCCAGGTCATCAGCTTCCACATCAAAGGTTTTGTCTCCTATAGTGATTGTTGTCCGCTTATCCAGGTTGCGTGGAGGTGTTCTATAGGAGTGATTTCATTGGTACAGAACAATAAAAAAATAAGCCATATGCAGAACTAAATCACAATTACGATACAATTGAGCACCTAATAATACACTACAATTAGTGGCAGTAGCAGGAGAAAAATGATAAAAACACATGATCTACTGCTCCTCTCCCCAACTTCAAAACTTAGCTGAGTCCTGGAATAAACCACTGTGCCATATTTTCTAAAACTGTAAGAGTACAGCATGTATCATCAGTCCAAAAAGAATTGTCCCTCACGTCGAGCGGGCAGCCACGCGCCATGATGAAAGCAACCAGTTAACTGGTTCCTTTCATCCTGACGCGTGGCTGCCCGCTCGACGCGAGGGACAATTCTTTTTGAACCGTTGATACCTGACTAATGAATCTGCCCTTGCAGTGAGGCCTTCTGCAAGGGCAATGCTCACCATGAACTAAAAGCCCCACAAGGGAAGATATGATATTATTCTTCGACATAAATAATAACTGCACCATGATCAACAAACAATTTCCTTCCAGATTTACTGGCAGTGTTCAGAAGTAAAAGTGAGTTTTCTTGCCATAAATCCATCAAAACAATATCACATTCAGGTACATTACCACCATATCAATGAGCATGATAGACTGAAACCTAGACTTTCTCTAGAGGTCCACACTCTTGTAGGCTACTTCTTTTGGAATATATGACAGAATGAAGGACTTGTAAATTAATCCCATTGGGTACCAGTATAACTATTTGTACACTAGTGCCAAGGCAGATACAGCCTTACTTAATACACATCCTGCGTGATAACAACAAAAAACACTTACAACACTATCACTCACACACTAAAATTCCAAACACCAAAAAACAAGGACAGGTGACACAAATCTACCACATTACATGACAGGTACTATATCAGACAAAAAGATTGAGATGACTTTGAATTGCACTTCAATACTTCATTTCTGATATACTTGTAGGTCATATGCAAAAACATTTCAAAATGCAAAAATATGTGTTTCCACCAAGTGATACTGTTGAGACGTTCCACGATACACCATAATATTATACAATCTTGCACATTTGATTCTCCAATAGTGTTCTATGACCCCTTCAAGAGACCAATTCATTGACCTCATCTACAATATCCTTACTCAACTGTGACTCCCTCATACTGGGTAACACCAACACCCTCTACTTTTTCTCTACCAGTTTGAACCAGTAACTACTGAAATGATTACCTTACGCATATGGGTCAGCTGATGGAATCCAAGATTGTAGAGGTTCCATTCCATCTTTTTAGAAAAAACAAATTCAGTGATGTTAGGATGCACTAATTCCAGTTATAATAATATAACTGCCATTTGTAATAGTATACTGGCAGCAATTGCCAGGCCACTGGCTTCTGAAGGCGGGAACACTTTCAGTGGCAAAATCCAAGAGCCGGGAAGTCATCCCACATGACTGCCCCGTATAAAAATTAACCTTAAGACTTAGCGCCCCTGTAGTAAGGGGATTTAAGGACATTAAATTTGTCCACTCTCATTCAGTTTCCACTTATATAAGTGCAGAAATTGGATAATTTTTTACACTTCTAATACATGGAAAAAATATGCTTTTTTCACTTAAAATTTCCCTAATTTCCACTTAACAAGTGCAAAAATCCATTTTACTCATATTAAGTGGAAATTAGGGCGATATTAAGTAGAAAATGTGCTTTTTTCCACTTATAATGTATGGGGGAAAAAATGGTCAATTTAATAGTGGAAACTGAGGAGAATGCAGTCATGACGCTCATTCACATGGATACCCTTCAGCCAATGCTTTACTAGCCAGCTAGGAAACATCACCAGTGCCAGGCTATAATGCAAACACACTCTCAAGCTGCTGGGTCACCAATACTTCCACCTATGTTAAGAGTTTTCTGTTTATTTCTATAATGCTGACTCAATAATCGGACACACTTATTTCTACTTGTCTTGGCAAGACGTCTACTGTGCTTCAAGTTCCAGAACGGTACCACAGAAGTCCAAATCAGCATTAAATGATCTCAAATGCACTTTCTGTGAAAACAAAAAAAATATGGGTAAAATGTTATCTTACATTGCTTGTGGTGCAGGTTCCTCCATGGGCATATGAAGTTTCAGTCCAGACCCCTTCTTGAAGCCCTTGCGCCCTAAAATGATGTGATATTGACTTTTAAAAAGGTAATATAAGAGTATCCCAGCTATATTACACATTCACTGCATATATTTAACCCAAGATGTTTCTGGTATTGATGGCAGGAGTACATTTGGCCCTATATGTCCATTAATATTTCTTCTACATAAAATCCGGGCCACTCAATTGCACAGCTTGAAACTTCACAAGTATTACATGATTTCTGTAGCTGTTACACATGCTATGAAGTGATTTAAAAATTTATTATCTGCTCTCCAAATTGGCAGAATCATGGTCAAAAATAACTTCAATTAAGAACATTTCATTTCTATTGTCATGACACATTACAAAAATCAGGGGAATCAGCACCAGATCGGATTTTTAAAAACACTGGACACCCCCAGTTTAAACCTCATGGCAAAAATACGGTTCTTCAATATCACAAAGCTTCTTCCTGAACTATTGCAAAGCAACTAATGTAGATAAATGAAACATATATTATCCTCAGTAATCAAACAATTAGACTTACCGGCCATGGTGTCCCACTCACTGTCCTGCAGTCTGCAAGAAAAACATAGCAAAATAATGTATTTGCAACGTAATACTCAAAAGTGTGCACACTCTTACTTCCCAGTAACACAGCTTATTGCAACATAGCCCTCCCTCGAGACCAGATAATTATCCGACAAGTAACAGAAACCCTCTGATAGTGTCACTTCCCCCCACTGCAACTAATTTTTATGCAAACGCTTGTTAACATTAGGTGGCGCATGTGATAATTCTGCTGTCTCCGGCCCCTACCATTCAGTATTCTTACCACATTGAGCGTCACAACTTATGGCATATTGCAGTAACAGTTGATTGCAATTTCCCTCAGTAAAAGCTCACGAATGACACATCTATTGTAAAAGCCACGGGTTGTCATTTGTCATGCAACATCTCCAATGTCTTTTGGCATGCCAGATAAATTTACTCAAGAAGACCTCATCCGACAACCTCCAGCAACAACTCTCATCGCTAATCTGAACGCAAATTGTATAATCACATGTACATATGCTGTTGACACCAGCAATAACCCCCATCTACAGTCTACCCCCGCCACAAATTTGCAGAAGTACAACATGGCATTTCAGACCCAGCCACTATTGCCATGATCTAAAGAGTAGTTTGTCACAAGGGTCACCAGCCTTCCATCATCCGACTTATCCCACATCAATACAACACCCCACCAAAATGACACATAGTAAATTGGGTTACCCACGATTGTCACCGAATATGTCAACTTTCAAATGGAAACAAACGGGATTGTCGAAAGTGCCCAGAAGAGGAAATCCGTCTCCCTTTTTTTTTGCCCTCTTCAGGAGCACAGTATACCGGCCGACGACATGCTACCGCAGTTGATAATCCTCATTATCGAAGAAGAAAAAAATGGACAAGATCGGTGAATACTAAGATAATGTTCTACTTACAAATTTTTTGCATTTTATATGTTTTATTCAAGTCTGTATTAATTTCAGTTTAACTGTGGTTTCCACTTTAGCGTATTTATTTTATAATGCCTGCGGCAACATTGCGGTCTTATGACTAATGAGGAGGCTGCAAATGCGATCCAGTTTATAATAGGTACGTGCGTACATATAAATATTAATATTGTAGCCTATAAATATTTCTATAATAAAACATTGCGTAACATATGGGCATAAACTTATAGGTACGGTTGGCAACATTGATATAGCTTCTAAAATAACTGCTTATTTGTCCGACAGATATTGAGAAACTGTTAATAACAGTCGACTTTTATCTTACATCGCGGCTGTACGCTGTTTATATATTTATTCATCATAATGGCTCTCCTATTTTAACATGTCTCTCACTATTTTTTCTTGAGCGTGACCTGAACTTGCTTCCTGTAAAAATGAGGCTGAAATTTTCGGAAATTTTAGAGCAAGGGCACAAAACTGTTGCTGAAAGTGGTTATACTTAGTAGCAGTTTGAATAAGCAGTGATATCGACGACGCGAGCTGAGGATTGCGATCAGTGTGATGGGATGAACTGGTGGATGTTGAGACCTGCTTGCATTTTGACCTAGTCACGTTGAATTCAGTGTGATCCGAAAATGTGACTTAACACTTGTGCTTGACGTAATTCTAATTTATTAGCAATATTGTTCAGAAATTGATTTGAACACTACCTGCAGCTATGGATAAGTTAACGCTTATATCAGGGGCACTATTCTTGGCCGCTGACATTTTTGCCATTGTGAGTCTCTCTATGCCTGACTGGATTGTGACTGATGTTGGAGGTTTGTTGATGAAAGGGTGCTCTCAAGTGCAGGGTTGTGACGTGTTGTTTATTGCAGGTGATACTCGGTTGGGGCTGATGTGGACATGCGTGACTCTTTATAATCGTCCGCAACTGTGCTTTACTCCAGACTTGGAAGCGGAATGGATGCTGACTCTAGTTTGCATTTTTGTTGGATGCATATGTGTGACGACAACGATAATATTGCTGGCTTCGTCGCACTGGGATCGTCATGTTGTTCCATATGCCAGATGGGTTGGATTTACAGCAAGTGAGTGTGCAAGTGAAGTTAGCATTGATGTGATAATGGCACTGTTTTCTTTAGTGGTCCTCTTCTGCCTGGCTGCTGTTATCTTTCCAATGGGATTCCACATGGAAGAAATTGGAGGCGAGGCCTACCAACTGCCAAATAGCTACCAAGTTGGAGTGTCATATATATTTTTCGTCCTTGCACTTTGGATAACAGTCATTTCAGAACTCTTTGTGGGGAAAGTGTGTCTTCCTCATTTCTGAGGTGGAAACAAAGTGAATCATGCCCTGTGGTTGGTCCAATATTCTGTATGTAGTACTACATGCGGAACCATCCTTGACGTTACTGTAACTTGTTTTTTCAAAATGCAGTTGCTACTTATCATGCATTCACAGAGAGGATGGCAAGCTACGTGGCATGAAAAATGCCCTGAGACCCATCCTCATGGCAAATGACGGGCCTCCCTACAAAGCACAATGATTTGTTTCACTGCTGCTGTATCAGTGTGGGTCATGGTGCCCGTGGGGAGGTATGGTCAGGACTTAAGCCTGCTTTATGAATTCCCTCTGAGCGTTTTAGAGCCACTTCATGACGCAGGACTGCAAGCAATGTGTGCAGCAGACCAATTTATTAAAAGACAACGAGCAGCACACAGCCACATTTTGCTGCCGGAAGAGCCAGCTACCAACTTCAAAATCTCTAGAAGTCGGACTGCATGCTGCTGCGTTGAGCCAATCAGAGGAAGTCACCTCGAGTCACGTGACATCGACACCTCTCCTACTACCCTCACCTCCTCATCTCCCCCATCTTGCCTTTTCCCCCCTGTCCGCATGGCCACTAATGTCTCGTCCTTCTGCCTCTGCCCCGTCTGTGGTCTAGGACACTGCCCTCATCCGCCCCGAGCCCCGAGCCCACCCAACCCCAGGTTGGCCTAGCACATGTACCTCTCCTACCCTCTCCTTCTCATACTTTCTCATACCTTGTCATACTTTGTCGCCCACGGCAACCTTTTTATATATTGAAATATGGCAGGAAGCAGCGTTTTCCTGCCCACCCATATACAGCGACGACTTGCAGTTCGGCGTGTGAAGTCGCTTTATAACGCTAAGAGGGAATTCGTAAAACAGGCTTTAGGTGACGAATAGGTGGGGGGAAGGGAAGGAGAAGACTTAACATGCAAGGAATAACATTGGCAGTGTTGCATGATACAGGAGAGCTAACACATCTAGCTAGTCACACTCTTCTTGCCACTCTTCTCATGAAAGCATAATAACTTCAGCATTTCAAGCGAATAAAATTGTGTGTGGAATGGTGTGGGGACAAGAATGTAAACATGTTCAAATGGGCCTGGTAACAGTTGTAAAACAGTTCCAAGTGTCATACAGCCAAAAGAATGCAGGCATAGAGTAACAAAAAGTTCATTGGCAACAGTAAGAAACAAGAATCATTCAAATATTGTTGCTAGAGGGTGCCACATGGGGTTGATGATGGCATGTTTGTTCCCAATATCAATATGCCAATCTTAATATGGTAAAGTGGTGTATGTGTGGAATCTGAGGACCCCCAGTCTACAACTAAATGCCTACCTTTTCTTTGACACTGTATGATGAAATGTCATCGTTACTGTGCAGTGATCAAAAAATCTGCATCTTCAATATGCAGTAAGGCTGCCTTCATTAGTTCACTGCAACTGGAGTGCAATACAACCACAATAGTTTAATGGAAGCAGATTAGTAGCTCTTAACCTTACTGTTCATTGGAGACCCGACTCTACCTGTCCATGGCAAATCATGTATGGAAGGGATTCAGGATATGAAATGCTACACATTGTCTTCATAATTATTGCTTTGATATCTGAAAGCACAAACTGCAGCAATCTCATGGCTTTGAGCCTCAAAGTCTAGATTCAAGCCAAAGTCTCTTGTTAAGGCTGTGTATCACCCTGGCATGGGAATAGCCGTATCCCATGTAACTTATATCCGTTTTCTCCTGCACTATTTATGGTAATCTTGTCAACTATATCTTAATATATTCAGCATGAGTAGGAAATTTAGATTCTGAGTGGATTACATTTTGCAAATTATTTATAATAATCAACATTTAGGGTGCCAAACAGGCAGGAAACTGGGATGATAATAAAAAATGTTGACATTTGTAAACTAGGGATTTGTAGAAAAAGTCCTTCTAGTCATCTCACTTTCACAATCTTTGGGTGCAAGTTGCTGTTTGTTTGATTAACATAGAGTGGTCCATAGTGGAGATAATAGGGATATAAGTTGATGGTGCAAACCAGAGCTTTTACAGCCCTTCCGGGGGTAAGTAGTGGACGACTTCTCTCCCTGACAGCACTGCAGTCAATGCTCTCTAGAATTCGAAGCGCAAGCTTCTGTTTGCACCTCGACTGTGGGTGTGCATTTTGGGTTATGGCCACGATTCTTTTTGCATCATGTTGAGAAGGGTTCAATGTTGTTAATGGACCCGGTCCCGTTCCTGTGTGGTGAAAACGTACTGTACTACGGTGAGAAACATCTCTATCGTCCAGACGCAACAACTTTTTACAGGGTGCGCCTATCAAAATGGGGGCAAAACAATTCAGTGCCCACATCTTTACACTGTTTTCCCTCAAAGTGACAATATTCCAGGGTAAAGCATTTGTCTGGGGCAATTAAACAACAGAAGGTGTGCATACCGAGAAGAGGGAGGGTAATTTACGCCCACAGTTGCGATGCAAACAAGCCTGCACCTTGGATTTCCGATAGTGAACTCTCGTCACTGACCGAAGGGTTTCAAATCTAGTTTCAGATAGTTCCGGACCTTCCCATGCTAAGCACTAGTGAGTCAGTGAGTGACTTTCTCCTGGGGTGATACACAGCCGTAAGTGTCATCTCATAAGCATTGTGTACTTGACAACATGTACTACACTCACCGACGAAAAAATCTGTGCAATAAGGAAGAGGCGTTGGATCAAATGAAACTTGATGCATATGATTGTATTTATGGTGGTAATAAGAGATTGCAATATCACAGCAAAGGGGCCATTTCCTGCAGAATAACATAGATATAATCTTAATTTAGTACCTTGTAGGACCTCTTGGTTGGGTACGGTGTTTGACATTAATTGAGTCATACAGCTTGCGACATCTTCTGATGCTGCAGAAGTACAAATCGAAGTGATAGAGTGTGAGCCGTGCGAGTAAGAAGGGGAGACCTTGAGTGACGTCACCGGCAGGGGGGCAATGGAGAAAAGCCTTGTCCCCAGCCAGTGACGTCACCCAAGGGTTATTATTTCTTACTCGTACGGCTCGCACTCTATCACTTCGATTTGCACGTCTGTCGCTAGCAGTATGACGGAATTAATGTCCAGCACTGTACATGCGACATACGCAATTCTTGAGGAACCGAAGTGATTGCAATTCAAACGCCCTCACGTGACATGCATTAATGTGCAGTGGCATCAAACTGTAATCATTTGCATATATGCCCTAGACATAGCTGTTTACCAACTTTGACAGTTATCAGATGGTTCTTTCTGGGTGTGCAAATTTTTTTGTCAATGAGTGTATAATTATGAAGTTATACACATGTCACTAGGAATCTCAAAAAGAAATTTGAATAAATGGAACATGGAATGTAATTTGGAGCCTACTTACTACTTCGAATCTCCCCTCCTTACACCATAAAAACATGTATAGATAACACGTGGTACAATGTGGAGCTTTCCTCAAAGTTGCAGGGCTGCTCTCTCAACAGTGTGTGTAAGAATTTATGAACTCAAGGATACTTGAATAGGAGCATAAAATGGCTTGCATTGACGGGAACAAAATGATTAATAATTTTCATCCTGATACGATGGGCATTAGGAAAGTATTTACACTTTATTTTTTCACAGTAGGTGCGATGATTGTATTTCCGCCAAATTAATATAGCTGTGTCCTGGTTGTTCTGACCAAAGCGATATAGGGAGTTCTTTTCTGCGTAGCAAATACAAAGTGTTAAAAGTTAATTTTGATTGAGTTCCCATCTTACAAGAAATATTTTGACATGCTTGAGCCATTTTAAAATAATCTTTTATTGTGAAGTAGAACATTTTGCATGCACAATTTTACCCCCCATCATATAACTTGTAGTTTGCAAAACAGCTCCATCCTCAATCATCTGAAATGCCAGTTTTGCTGTGTTCAAAGCATCGTCCATTCCTGAATGTTCCCGACCTTGGAATGCTAGACCTCGATCTTGTAGGGCACCTCGTAACCCATGCGGTTTCTCTCCATAAAAAGTCTGAGAAGGAAAAATGCTTTATGGAGACTAATTCATTTCATTAGCCTTAAGAATGTTTACCTTATAACAAAGCTTCAAGTCAATCCATTCATTGAAGATTACAGATTTCATAATAGCTTTCCTCTGACATTCATTGTGTAGGCAGATCCCCAGATCCCAGTCTGAGAATAGAGGTGTAGATGAGTTAGTTGCTGCACAGATATTTCACATGCAATTACAGCATATTGTTGGCAGGCAAGTGAAATCCACTAGGTCCAAAAGACCAGTTTCGAGGAGGAGGAGGAGATGATGATGATGATGATTCATACCCCGTTATCAGCCAGCAGCTCTTTAGGGGGAACTTTTTGTTTTGACTGGAACTCTTTGCTTTCATTTTATTTGCTTTTTGGGATAGGATAGGGACGGAAGGAAGCGGCTGTGGCCTGTTTTTACGGAAACAACCCCGAAATTATCCTGGGAGGACCGTGGAAAACCACAGAAAACCACGGTCAGGGTCGCCGGCCCCAGGATTCGAACCCAAGACCTCCCGATTAGCCGGCGGACTCCATATCCGCTACACCAACCTGCTGCGATAGTTTCGAGATAATTGAAGGAAACATTTGACCTTGCACTTGTTTGCATACTAGTGAAATCCCGATTAGCAGTCGGACGCCTTAGCCACTATGCCAACCTGCTTCGGTTTATCCAGGTAACAGTATTACATTCTTTCTATCAGCTTATGACAAACACTAAATCCCTTACCCAAATCCCTGGGCTTACCCAGACCAGTTCACATGTCTTTGCAGCATAACTCATTCAAAATGTATGGGTCAGTGATAACCTCCACGTAAAAACATGCGTTAACATGTAAGAAAGGAAATGCATGTACGAATGGTTTGATTCGGTCCATACACAAGGGTCACGATGGGTGCATACCATGGGTCACCCAATACACAGGGGAAGTGATATTACGTGCATCCTGCTGTCACATGATATCAGCGCTGTGAGTCCATGTGTCTTTGCAAGCAAATGTCACTCCCATGATTCTCAGTGCATCTTGGCTATAAGAGGCAGGAGAAACTGCTACCCATGACTCATCACAGCGAATAAACATGGTGAGAAGAGGGAGAAGATCATCAAAAAGCTTCGGGATGGTGTTCTTCTTTGGCAGATAGGCCGGGAATTGTTCCAGAGTCTATAATATGCAAGTCTCTAAAGCAGGACGACACCAGCAGAACAGTTGAGAGAAAGAAAATCCGGGGCCACTAAAGTCGACAACAGCATGAGAAGACCGGACGCTGCGCTGGATTGTCAGGAAAAACAGACCAGTCCCTTTTGCAGCAGCTACAGTATTGTGGCAGGAAATCCTGAGGCATCCAATTTCGAAAAAAATAACCATGACGAGGCTGAAGGACATGAGGTACAGGTCCTATGTACAAGTCAAAGGAGAAACCACCCCCAGTTCGCAAGTCATTGCGGAGTCCTTCACTCTTCTGCCGAATGTCTCTGCGACTGATGTTTCCATACAGCACCTCAAATGGTGATTGAGCAGACTAAATCACCTTCCAGTAGTTGAATGTCCAGCTTACATGGTCTTGCGCCTATTGGTAGCGGTGTTTGGGTGAGGAGTGGTTTCACCTTTGACTTGTAGGACCTGTACTTCGTGTCCTTCAGCCTCTTCATGGTAACTTTTGCCAAAAATGGACTCCCCAGGCTTTTTCCTACTACAATGCTGCAGCCTCCACAAAAGTGCCTGGTGTGTTTTTCCTGACAATCCAGCGCAGCATCCGGTCTTCTCATGCTGTTGTCGACTTTAGTGGCCTCGGCCTTTTCTTCTGCTCAACTGTTTCAGTGGTGTCGTCCTGCTTTAGAGCCTTGCATATTATAGACTCTGGAACAGTTCCTGGCTTATCTGCCAAAGAAGAACACCATCCCAAAGCTTTTTGGGATGTACTTGCTCTTACTGGCGTGCGGGAAGGTAGTAGTCGGTGGGGGCAGTGGACTGTGTCGCTAATATAGGTCTGTATCCGCAAGGAAGGAAGGTTAGGTATGGTTAGGTTGGGTTGGTGCAGTATACCCCCTTCCAAAATCCAAAAAATCAATCTGCCTTTGCGACATAGCCAAGCTCCCCCCAGCCACCACTCCCCCTCAGCTTCCCATACACCGGTAAGAGCAAGGCCTTCTGCTTTTTGATGATCTTCTCCCTCAGTGCAACAGGCAACCCTCTTCTCACCATGTTTCTTCGCTGTGATGAGTCATGGGTAGCGGTTTCTCCTGCCTCTTTAGCCAAGATGCACTGAGAATCATGGGAGTTACATTTGCTTGCAAAGACACATGGACACACATCGCTGATATCATGTGACAGCAGGGTGCACGTAATATCACTTCCCCTGTGTATTGGGTGACCCATGGTATGCACCCATCGTGACCCTTGTGTATGGACCGAATCAAACCATTGGTACTGGTACATGCATTTCCTTTCTTACATGTTAACACATGTTTTTACGCGGAGGTTATCACTGACCCATACATTTTGTATGAGTTACGCTGCAAAGACTCATGAACTGGGGGGGTCCATGTAAACCCAGGGATTTGGGTAAGGTACATTCAATTTGATGTAGGTTTCTTGATGGGCATAACAAGAGTAGCTAAAAATGGGCTTCACTGATGAGGGAATGGGGTAGACACGAGCTATTCCCGGCTATTCCATTGGAGAGTCCTTTTATGCCAATGTTTAACCCTGAAATTTAAACAGGTTGTTTCTTACTAGTACATCATTTGGCTGGTAGTGTACTATTTGGCCCAAAACAAATCAAAAATGTAGGGGTAAGAAATGTGAAGGGACCAACTTGTAAGGAGGTAGATGCTCCCTGGCTGCCTGTGCATAGGGGCCGATAAGGGCAGGTCAATGTGTCGAGTTGTCTACCTCATTACTGGTTAGTCCCTCAGTATTTCTCACCCCTACATTTTTCACTTGTTTTGGGCCAACAAATGCACTGCTGGCTAAATACTAGTAAGAAACACCTTCTACGGTATAGCAAGAATAGTGCTGGTTATTTGAACAATTCCATCAATCTTGACTAGACTTGCGAGATGCTACCCAAAAGTGCACAAAACGATTTTTTTCTGAAAATTAGCTTACAGCACACCTTATTTTTCTCCATCACCTTCATATTACTCCCCTTTGGAACATAGATACCGATCTCAGTGCTCTTCCCATGATTGGAGTGCTTTGTGGAAGTCATTTTTTGTTAGGGCTCTCAGCACTGTCTGCAATTCTTTGTGGATCTAGTTTACAGAGTCAAATCTTCTTCCTTTCAGCTTAGTTTTCATTTTCGGGATGAGGAAGAAGTCGCAAGAGCTAAAGCTGACGAAAAAGGCGTGTTAGGGACGATCGTTATGTTGTGGGACCCAAAAACTGCTGCGCGGCAAGCGCGGCGTCAGCCGACGTGTTGTCATGATGTTGTTCTCGCACCATTTTGCGGGAGGTTTCTTTCGAATGTCCTCCCTCAGCCACCTTTTCGCCAGATTTAGCTACCTGTGACTTCTTCCTCTTGCCGAAAATGAAAATTAAGCTAAAAGGAAGATTTGAGAATAACTTCACACACTTTCTATGGGGTTGTGGTCATCAAAGGACATCCAGAAGGAGTGTCATCTTCCACTGTCAAATGCGGCCATCTTTGAATCTATTATACCAATTGTATCATTGTACGTCCCTAAAGCATTGTCACCGAATGCATCTTGTGAGTTTGCAGCACTTTTGCCAAGTTTTAAACAAAATTTACGCTGTTCTTTCAGGTCATCCATTTTCATCCCCAGATAGACTCGCAGAATGCACCAAACATGACACCACAAAACCCCCCACAGAAACTGATCCATTCAACCTCAGATGCTGCCACTTGGCAGAGAAGTTCCGAAAGGTCACCTGCAGCACTACCTAGAGTGGTAGCAACAAACTATATGCGGTTTGGGGAGGTGCGGTGGCTGAGATGGTAACGTCTCGGCTTGCTGAGCAGAAGGTCCCAGGTTCGATCCCCGCCTGGGAGTTCCCTTTCGCCTGCATCAGGAGGGTCTCTGACCCGCACCAAGGAGGTGTCTGGCAACCTAACCTCCTGGGGAACACCACGTGACCCATTTATCGATATTACGCTTGCATCCATGTTCCCTCCCCAAAAATCCCAATCCTTACCCAATTTCCCTGATTTCCCTGCATCGGAGTCTGAAGTAAATGGAACAAATATCTGAGAAAAAATTGAGGTCTCCCTAAGAGGTCCATAGGCTCTATCATGGGGTAAGCAAAACGCAGTTCAGTAGTATCGGCGTCATTTCACGAACTTTTGGGTAGCACCTTGTATCATCTGACTATATCGTTATGCAGTAGAATCTCATGCATGCAGAATAACCCCTCACTCAGCCACATACCCACACTAACTCTTTAAAACATTATCAAGTGGAGCATGAGTACTTACAAGGGAATGCCCAGGGGTGGTCACCTCCGATTTAGCTGAAACTTGCATGAGGGGCCAATCATGTGCCACAAACAGAGTGGTGAAGGTCCTAAGTGACCGTTTTCAGCCGTTTCTGAGATATGAACAACAGAAACATCCAAATTTTGGCCGCGGCCCGCGGGTACAGGGGTATAGGGGCCTTGCATTTGTCCCTTTCCCGGCCAGCCCCCTGGTATGAGCTGCCAAAATTCGGATGCTTCTGTCGCTCATAAATGGCTGAAAACAGTCACTTAGGACTTTCGCCACTGTGTTTATGGCACATGACTGACCCCTCATGCAAGTTTCAGCCAAATCGGAGGTGACCATCCTCGGTCATTCCCTTGTTAGTAATTAATCTCTCTGGTCACAGAATGCAAATTACCTGTCCAAGTCATAAAAGAACACGTGGAACTTGTGCTTGGTTGTCCGTCAAGCCCAAATGTCAGGTTCTTGGAAGACATGAGTGTCCTCAACCAATTATTGAATGTAGCTAGACATGGCGCCAGGGGCATTCCTTCTTCAACTTTGTCTTGGGTTATTCCTGAAAGATCAAAATGTATCATGTTTTGGTCTGAAAATGGTCACGGTGCATTAGGGATGTTGAACACACATACATCTACCACTCATACCTTTTTCAACAACAAGTATCAGAAGACAAAAAGCTCAGCTCCTCTATGCCACCTTCCAAACCCTGCCACCAAAAGATTGCTTTGTTCACTCAATAATTTTGTGAATATTCTGTCTATTCTCAGTGCAAATCAGCATGGAGCATGCAAGAAATGTCCAAGGAGGTTCAGTAGAGGTCACATGTTGAAAATAATGAGCACATTAAATATGACCTCTGAGGTCATCTGGGGTAGTAGGACAAAATAAGGCTAAAAATAGCAAAAATGGACCATACAGAATCAGGGAGTTGATATTAATTTTTAAAGATGTTAAAACGTGTCTGTTGTTCCTAAAGACAGGAGCACAAGTGACATCAGATTTGGCTTCCGAGGTCATCTAAGGTTACCACCAAGTGGTCACCAACTCCGTGCTTTGTTTCCCAGCAATTCCTGATCAAGAGTGGTAGAGTATAAAACAATAACAATTTTTGATCTGCCATCCTGCTAGTCAAAACTACGGATATTCTTTTATAGAACATGGAGTAGTTTCTGATCAAAAATATGTTTGCCCATAATTTCTTATACAGGGTGTTTCTAACTAGTCCAACCAACGGCCGTCAGCATATTCCTTGGGCCAAAACAAGTCAAAAATGTAGGGAGGAGAAATGTCGAGGGACCAAGGGTTAACGAGGTAGACGACCAGAAACATAATGTTTAAATATAATGTTTAAATAAATGTTAACATAAATCCATTGGTCCGCTTGAAAATCACGACTGTTGAGATTTGCAAGGTCATCTCTTTCACAGAAGTGACTATCACCAGATCCACCACTCATATCCTACAACTTCGGCAACCATTGGCCAATGTTTCTGGTCATCTACCTCGTTAACGGTTGGTCCCTTGACATTTCTCACCCCTACATTTTCGACTTGTTTTGGCCCAAGGAATATGCTGACGGCCGTTGGCTGTACTAATTAGAAACACCCTGTATACTGCAAGGGTCAGATTAACAGTTCTGAATTACCTGTGAAATTCTTGCAGAACTCACTTAAAGATGGATTCTCAATAGGCATCACATATTGCAGAAACTGAGCCTCTACTTTTCCTGTGGAAGCATTTAGGAGTACTGCTGGGAACTCAATTATCTCTGGAACGAAGCTGATGCCTGATGTCTTCTCCCAGCAGGTGGACTCCAAATCAATGACTACGAAGTACTTGAAAACCTGCTCTGTGGATAAAAAATTGTGAGCCTTACTATTATGCAAATATACCAGAATTTAAAAATTTAAATAAACACTCCACACCTGCATTGGTTCTGATTTTCTTCACTTTCTTCAAGAACCCCAACTTCCTGCAAGTACACCACAGCAAAACTCATTATACCATCATATTACTCAATGCTGCTGTCTGGTGAAGTGATTATAATGCTTGGATTAATGTATGTAACAGCTTGAAATTAAATCAATAATTTAAAATTAAATTAAAATAGCTTCCTAAATTATTTTACTAACCTGGCCAGGTCCTTTGATGACATGATGCTGATCAAGTAGACGTTCAAATAAGTCACTTTGACAAACACATGCACCTGAAAGTCAAGGAAATTTTTATAAATACCCCCATAATTGGTACTCTCTGTGTGCATGTCATTCTCAAATTGCTACAGTCAATCTATGCATTTACACAAATCTTATACGAAAGGCACAATCGAGCTCGAGACACACGATGATGTAGGCATGATTCCGGCTCACTTATTGCTATATGGCCAAGTTGATGTCATTGTAACCACATCTAGAGTATGGCAGGGGTCGAAATATTCGGATGCAAAGGTGCAATTTGCACTCCAGAGTGAGCCATGGTGTGCATAGTTTGCACTCCAGTTGGTCCTGTTTTTTAACATAGCTAAACCCAGTAATTAAAAATTACGCACTCCGAGTAAGCAATTTGCACTCCATATGAAAGTTCGGAGTACAAACTTTGCACGTGGACATAAAATTTAAGATTCGACCCCTGGTATGGTATATGGAAAGTACCAGTATGGCGTATAAGTTAAGCAATATTGCAATATTCTTACTTTTTGAGCATTTTATACCCCACAAGACACCAACATGAAATGCTGCGGGATCTGAGTCCCTGAATACTGGCAGATTATCCTGAATGAACATCAATGTATGTCTATGATTTGATCACTGTGTCCAAAAACCTTTTTATCCTGTGACGTTAGAGTCCATTCAAAGCAGAACTCCCAAGTACACACAAGCTGCCAATAGTACTCGAACTCTCGGTTATTTAGATAGTCAACTCGGTAGGATTTGTAAATAAAATAGAAGTGATATGGTTTTTAACTATTGGAGACCTTCCGAACTCAACTATAAGCTAATGTCGGCTAATGTTAATGGATGTGTTAATGTAAAAACTCGCATCACAATTGGCCCGTGCTTTCAGAGTAGCCAGATGCTATACGAGCATGCAATACAGAATACAGCTCGGAACGGCGCGGATGGGCGCGGAATACTGGACGGTGGACCGCGGTGGACGCAAGCTGAACGTACTCCGTACCACGGCTCCGTACGATACATTCTTACGTGAACACCGTTAACGTTAGTTTATCGTTGCCGACGGAAAAGCTCACCTTTTCATTTGGCACCATTGGTATGGCGTCAGTTTCTGTTGGCACCACATCCGGTCTCCTGTTGCCTGTAGTTACCCCTCTGTAGCCTATTCCTAGCATGTGTTGAGAATCTACGGTTCGCGTAGACTCGTCCGTCCGACGTCGGAAGCAATTTGTCTCAAGACCGACTGGTAGATAAACGCCATCCCATGATTGACCAGGTGCCTGGAGTGTAGTTCAAGCGTGAGGTAAAAGACCAACGTGAATATGTGGCGTTTTTTGATGGACCATTTTGAGTAGTAGATAACCTGTCTCTTCTCGTGATGGACGTCCTACGACTCTGTGATTAGGTTTGGGAAAAGTCTTTTTTCTCTTCAACACGCTTTTTGTCACGGCTGTGTTGAAAACGTAGGTGGACTGAAGCTAAATTAGCTACCATTTGGACCACTCGTGGCCGGTGTTTTCCCCCCCACATGAATCAATAGGCGATGTGATCTGTCTATACCAGAATTGTACTACACCGGCCTATTCCGGATAAATTTATTATTTCTCATGGACAGTCAACTTTTGACATTGGCTTGAAAGTGTAGGGCATATTGACAGAAGGATGAAAAGACAAAGCTAGTGAGAGTTCAATATGGCACCCATGGCAAGGCGCACTATTCTAGCAATCCTTGGAGTGGCAACAGTGTTGGACAGATCACATCCAGTTGCTTTACCTGTAGCGGTGATGTCAGTGGTGGATGTTTCGTAACTGAATGAGCCCTCACTTCGACCCATTTTCGCGTAAAACCATGTGGTGTGTTCACATCGGAGAGTGGCGGTAGTGGGGTCAGCCTGGTGCACCTGCACCGCGGGCCTCGCAGAAGGGGTGCGTGGGGACGGAACCCCACCGCCGAGTGTAGTGAGTAATTGGCTCAAGACCAGGTGGCCTTTAATTATATACAGTGTGTTTCTTACTAAGATGTCATTCAGCCAGCAGCATACGAACTGGCCCAAAACATGTCAACAATGTAGGGGGGAGAAATATAGAGGGCGACAAGACACATTAGTCTGCACTTAGACACAGACTGCAACACACGCGACACCTTTCTGTAGGGCGATCACATGACAGATGAACAGTCCCCAGCATAGAGTTGGTGACAGCAGGCCCTCCCCTTCAGAAGGGCGGTGCTCTGCCAATCCCTGCCATTACAGTATCAAATATACGGTTATAAATACACAAACACATGCCTAAAGCAGCTAACTCGGTCCAAAAAGAGTCCATCAATTTGAGTCGGATAAAGGAAGGTCAGAAGGCCCGCAGCATCTCCAACTTTATGCTCGGGACTGTACCTGTGTATCCACAGTGGTTGCTTAGGAAGCAGGATGTGAGTAATAATCTGTTGTGTCCTGTCATTTAGTATTTCCTAGCCTGGGGAAGCAGACTGTTACTGTTGACTGGACTGTTAATTGTTGACAGTTGCTATCCTACTGTTTGGAATCCTTATCAGCTTTGTCAGTGAGCCTAGCTGAGCAGTTAGCCCCAGCTTATGCTCTCCTTGTAACCTTGTTATAATACAACTGCTTCACAGCATTATTTTGTGTCCTTGCCGCAATAACATTACTGCTAACGATACGTTGGACTTTCTAGGCAACAAATGCAGGTACACATGCAGGTCCATCTGCCAGGCGATCTTCCTACAAAAAGATGTTGAGTGTGTTGGTGTGTGTGTCTAGCAACAGACCAATGTGTATGATGGCTACCTTGTTACCAGTTTGTCCCTCGATTTTTCTCCACTCTACATTTTAAATTGGTTTTGCGCCAACAAGTACACTGCCGGCCTAATAAATACTATTAGTGAGAAACACCCTGTATACTTTCATGGACAGCTGTGCTGGTTTCAGGCCAGGCTTCTTGCAGCAGTACTATGAGTGTGTAGAGGGCTACCATCCACCTGTCCTGATGACTATGAGCCCTTGCAGACGGGCCAAGCTTAGCCGCGGCTGGTCGAGGCCGCAACGGTTCACACCTGGCAAGCCACGCCCAGGCCACGGCTTACAAGGTTGGCCAACTTTCTGGAAGTTGGCCAGCCGCGGCTAAGCTTGGCCCGTCTGCAAGGCCCCTATATCCAGAAGACTTGGATGTTCCCCTGGGGGGCATGGTATTGTCACATTGCTATGATGGTGAGGATGTTGTCGCACAAGCTTAAACCAGCCACTACAGGCTACACTAAACTGTTTAACTGCAGTACTGTATTCAGGCTTGTTCTTCAGATAGTTCAGTTAAGTTGGGCAGGGAGGTCAGGGAAAGGTGTAGGCTGGGGTTGGCAGGAAAGAGGCGGAGGGAAAGCTCACTGAAATCAAAGAAGACTCATCAGATCACTGTTGAGAATGACTGCCAGTGTAATACTTTGAAATTCCTGCTCCCTGCAAGACTGTATCTTCGTGTAATTTTTGATTTCATGTTTTTCTCGTATTTCAGCTTCTACTTGAATTGACAGACGTCTAGTCCAATTATGGACAGTCACAGTGAGAAAGATGCTGAAGGTGGAACAAGCGTTGTCAAAGGCCAAAAGAAGAAAGCACTGAAAGCACCTGCTGAAGTGACAACAGTTTCCAAGGTGAAGTGACCAAGATTGTCAAGTTCATTTGAGTATTGTAAATTCTGTTAAGAATAATATAAGTGCTCATGATGGGGAGCATTCTCATATCTTTTGTGCAATATTTTTACAGTTAACAAGGCAAACGTCATCTACAGTGGTGGTCAGAAGTGATGTCCGGCCTGGGAAAAGTAGGTTGAAATTTCAAGTCTGTTTAATTCGGAAACTGGAAAAGTTACAGAGATGAACTTCACTGGGTTTTGAAGCTCTAATGATGTAACTTAAATTGTGTTATACAGATGGCTCAACGATTGTGTGCAGTAACTCGGCTCTTCCGTTATTTTGTCCACCACCTTTTAAGACAGCAGGCGGAGGTGTCATATTTTTTTTGTTCTTGTGATTTTTGAGCCATTTGTAAACCACACAAAGTGACATAATAGAGATTCCAAACTCAGTAAAGGTCACCTTTGTAACTTTTCCAGTTTTCAAATAAAACAGGTCCTAAATTTCAACCCACTTTTTCTAGGCCAGACATCACTTCTGACCACGACTGTACTGTCAGCGGATATTGATATTAAGTATTTTGGTTTTAGCAATGCCCTTGCAGGATAATTTTTGATTTTATATTGCAGCATACATTTGCGTAAGGAAACGATTGAAGATGTCACTTGCCAAAGGGCCCAACTCCAGGAGGTGAAATTTTTCAGGAGAGACTAAAAACTGCACATGTGCATAATTGCTCAATTTAGAGTTTCCCAGTTTATGATGCTCATAGGGCACCATTATACACACCTAGTGGCAGTTTTTTATGTGTTGTGTTTGTTTACCCCATTGGAGTGAATGGAGCCCTTGTAGGGGGGTGGAATACCACAATTTTTTCTTACGAATTTTCTTTCGTATTTTTCTCTCCGGTGCAGGGATCAGGATAGGGATTTGTGAGGAGGGGACACTGGTGCAAGTGCGTTGTCTTTATGTTGGGGGTCGTGTGCAGTCCCCCAGGAGGGCAGGTTGCAAGACAAGCCGCTAGGTGCGGGTCAGAAACCCCCCACCAACTCCGCGCCTCCCCATGGATGGGTCAAGGATATGAAAGGAAGGGGGTGGCTGTGGCCTATTAATAACGGAAGCGACCCCAGAATTTTCCTGGGGGGACCCTGGGAAAAGTGGCATAGACATCATATACTGGAAAGCAATAGGTCAGAGTCTATTGAATGTCACAGTCAGTGGAGTTGGGCCCTTTGGCAAGTGACTGCCCGCACCAACATTTCCTGTTGCAATTTCAGTGGTATAGAGCAGTGGTCCCCAACCTTTTTATCGCCCCGGACCGGTCAACGTTTGATAATTTTACCACGGCCCGCTGGGGAGGGGGGGGGGGGGGGGATATAGATTGTTTTGATTTAATAATTTTCATTTTATTGTACTTAAACATGGCTTCAAAATAAAATATAGTTACACCAAAAAATGAATATAAAGTGATTGAACATGTCACCTCACTAGAACGCAAAATCAATGAGAACCCCGAGCTTGTTTCTTTGCAACGAGACGGTTCCATCTAGGGGTATAGCGTTGGAAATACCCTGCCAAGGCCAGCAATACCGTACCACGGCCCCAGATTAGACGATATATCGATAAAATAATGTAGAAAAAAAATGAAATGGAAATAATTGGGCGGACCGGTACCGGTCCGCGGCCCGGGGGTTGGGGACCACTGGTATAGAGTCATGCCTGACCATTTGAACACATCATATTTGTAAAGTAAGACTACAAAGAAAGGTGTGATCAGTTTTACTTCCATCCTATGTTAATTATTATTAACATTAATCACAATCTGACTTGCATCCAGTCACTTGCCAAAGGGCTCAACTCCAGTAGTAGGCAATGGACTGCAATCATCATATTCAATTTTAAGGCACTTCTGATTGACTTTGGACCGTCATCTTCACCAGGGCTGAGGTCTGACTCCAGGAGTAGGAATCCGCAATAAAATGGTTTTTCGAAATTTTTGGAGTTGGGCCCTTTGCCAAGTGACGCCTTCAATTTGTATTTGCTGTTAAGAGCCCGCCCAAGCCTTGCCCTCGCAGCAAGTTGGCCTCCTCTCGAGGCGCGTCTTGCGAGATTGACTCTTCTTCCTCTCGCTGTGACGGGCACAGATGTGGAGGTATCATCATGAAACTTGAGTATCTGGTCGCGAAAGGATAGAATTTTCAGTTGTTGTGTTTATTTTTCTCCTGTGGTAATTTTAGCTGCAGCTGTGCTCAGGTATAGCCTTGGACTTTGAACCGCAATCCCTCCTTTCCATGTCTGTACTTGTGAGATTTGACTCCATAAGCATGTTTTTACATCCTTATGCCAAAAGTCTGTAAAAGGGCACAAGTGTGGCAGTCCTTGTTTCACCTAACCTTGGTACGAAAAAGACCCATTGCATGTGCAATAAGGTCTCCGGGAGAGAAAGAGACGACTTGGCAGCAAGTACTGCCTGCATGCTCCACCACCCCCACCCGCCACCTCACTCTTCCATACCCGGCTTCTTTTCGCCGTAAGTTTGTGCCACTGCATCACTCAAACCAATTTTCCAAATTTTCATATGTTGTTACGACAATCTTCCTCTGCCACTTACGCCAACTCGGGGCCAATTATTATCGACGTTGATTCAATTGTTTAAAAAAAAAAAGAATTTAATAATAATTGGGTTAGTGCATCGCCCTAATTGGGCATCTGGCACGGTACCTTTATTTGCTTAAGATGTACAAGCTTTTTATTACAGGTGGTCCTTTTCCGTATCGCCCAGGTACCACGAGCGAAGGGGGGATGAATAGGAGGGGATGTGCAATGTGCAGTGCAATGTCTGAACTTGGTCATTCTGTGAACTCCCCCGGGTGGCTTAGTCTGTCAGAAATTGCCACCCGAAATGAAGCCAGAGATGGCCCAATTTTGCACGGATAAAGGTGGGAACCCCGGGTGGGGATCGAACCTGGGACCTTCATATCCGTGGGCGCGAGCGTTACCGCTGCGTCACTTCATCTCCCTGATTCAATTATTTAAAAATTACATGAGCATCAGTGATATCCCAGCAACTTCAGTTGATGGATACGCAGGAAATTGGAGGAGACGGACATGCTTATGGAGTCAAATCTCACAAGTACCGACATGGGAAGGAGTTATTGGAGTTCAAAGTCCAAGGCTTTACCTGAGCACAGCTGCTGCTAAAATTGCCACAGGAGAAAAATAAACCCAACACCTGAAAATTCTATCCTTTCGCGACCAGATACTCAAGTTTCATGACGATACCTCCATATCTGTGCCCGTCAACAGCGAGAGGAAGAAGAGTCAATCTCTCAAGACGCGCCTCGAGAGGAGGCCAACTCGCTGCGAGGGCAAGGCTTGGGCGGGCTCTTAAGCTATCTCAATGGTGATATCACGTGTTGAAAGATCTGGGCCATCCACTTTGTCCTTGTATGTTTCCCTAAATCAGAGTATAAAATAATGCAGTGGAAATTTTGACTTTAACAAAGGTACATGTGAGTCTCCTGATGCCCCCCTTCCCTATCAGGGTGTTTCCTACTAGTAATTCCAATGGCAGTCATTGTATTCCTTGGCCCAACACAAGTCAAAAATGTAGGGGGGAGAAATTTTGAGGGACCAACTGTTAACGAGGTAGAATTCAGCAGTATCAGTAATGATGCTCACTCTCATATTCTACACCCTAGGCAACACTAAGTATACAGGTCCGCCTGTCAGGGGTTCTCCCTACAAAGTGGTGTTGTGTGTGTTGCTGCATGTGTCTAGGGGTAGGCCAATGTTTCTGGTCGTCTACCTCGTTACTAGTCGCTCCCTCAACATTTCTCACCTCTACATATTTGACTTGTTTTGGGCCAAGGAATATGCTGGTTGCCAATAGAGTGGCAATCACATTAAGGCCCCTAGTCTGGTGACCCCGGGTAAGCTTGCCCGCGGGCAATCACCATGGCAACATATGTAAAAGGATTGCAGTAAACAACAAGTTACCCTAGGGGGCAAGCTACCCTGGGTCACCAGACTATATACCTAAATGTGACTCCCTGATTGGTTAAGGCCACGGACTAGATATCTCGGGACTGGTCACTCCCCTTCTTATTGCATTGGGAAGGAAACTGGGAGGTTATGCACTACGGAACCACAGGCGGCGCCCAGCAGGGTCGAGACCGATGGCATCGATGCGATGTGCTTCTCTTTGCTCTGGACCCTGCTGGGCACCACCTGTGGTTCCGTAGTACATTACCTCCCCATTTCCCTCCCAACCCGATAAGAGTGGGAGTGACCAGTCCTTAGATACCTCGTCTGTGGTTAAGGCAGTGGTCAAAATCACTTGCCTTGTTGCCATATTGACTCTGTAAATTACACCCACCTTTTTACCATTCTCTTGGTAGCTTTGCAGATACCCTTTTTTCATCAGGACAATTTATAAGAATGCAATTTCTATCTGGAAGAGATTCCGGGCTCCTAATATATAACAATCACATTTAATAACTATTTTAAATTTGAATTGGTGCCCTCAGATTAAATTTCAACCATATTCAGGCAGATACCAGTGCACTTCCAATCATATTAACCCTTCTGTTACTGCTATCCTGAAAATCAGGATACTGAAAAAATCACTGTATCTAGAGTGTCAAGGGCACGAAGTTAATGTGTGAAATTTTGTCGGAATCTGTATAATGTGAGGTTCATCTGACAAATATTTGATATTTTAAAGTCCTAGTGCAATAATGATTACACATGGAGTGAAAACCTATTTGTGTGCATGACTCAGGTCATCTATACATTGCATGAGTTTGACATTTTTTACGTCCAGCGATAAGACAGTCAAAAAAAGAGGCTGATGGTCGCATTACACTTGCCTGCACTATTGTCCAATTCCATTCAGCGCTGCCTTATTTTTCTTTCCAATATGCTAAAATT
Source organism: Catajapyx aquilonaris (assembly GCA_000934665.2). Lineage (NCBI taxonomy): Eukaryota > Metazoa > Arthropoda > Diplura > Dicellurata > Japygidae > Catajapyx > Catajapyx aquilonaris. The sequence goes on from JYFJ02001187.1 coordinate 68,447, forward strand.
ACCCATGAAAACATTTTGTAGTTGAAGCTAATAATTATTGGCATCATTTAGCTGAACTATGATGAAAAACATGGCATTACAAAGTGTGTAATTAGCAAAAGCCCAATGACATGGCAGCCATCTTTGATATACAGTAGATAACAGCAATTAACTTAATGACATCATTTCTAAATTTCTAAATTTGCTTCCTAAATTGTAATGAATGGTCATGAATTTTTTGACACTCAATTGGGCCGATAGTGAACGACTATGAAACACAGATGTAGCATTTCTGGACTTTGAATTTTGCGTGTTACAAATTATTCTTTTAAGAAAGTAATGAAAAAAAGCAATAGATGTCACCCTATGGCCACTTGTCAACAGATAGCACCAGGTCAATAATGTTGTCTTTGGTAAGCTGGCTATGAGGGCTCATCGACATGCGGCCGATGACAAGGTCAGGGTTGTAAATATAATTAAACCCCACCCGCTACAAATTCCTTATGGCGGTAACGGAAGGGTTAAAGTACTACCTATGTTGCTCAAAAAATGGAGACAGGTGTGCGTTTGGTTGGAATGCAAAATCATCTCCATCCATTTGAGCGACATAGTACCGTACTTCGTACCATTTTCCACTTTCGGTTCAGGGCCATCTACTGGAAATTCCAAAGAAGTGTCAAAAATCTTGGGTCAGATGGGGTGTCACAGAACCAGTACTAGATTTCTTTTACATCATAATTTTAAAATGAACTCTTTAGTAGCTATAGCTAATGTTAAGTTCCTTGTGCTGTTATTCATTATTGTAATGACAATTAATTTTATCACAACAGGAGGGTGAACACTCTGGAGAGAGTAGTCGACCTAAACAGAAAAAAGTGAAGAAAAAGAAGAGAGAACAGGAGTCTCCTGACTCAACTTCATCTGAAGATGGAGATGCTCCCATGGAATCAAAGGTCCATAAAAGGAAAGCTGTTGAGACCATTTCAGGCCTCACTGATGAACCAACAACTTCTGGGCCAAAGAAAGAAAAGAAGACAAAAGAGAAACAAAGTGAAGACATTGATTCTTCAGAGGAACTTAGCGCTGCGGCCAAGGCAGCTAGGTCTAAGGCTCGCAAAAATCGCCAGCGAAAGAAGAGGAGAACTGAATCTAAGTGTGCAGCAGATGAAGGAGAGTCTTCAGGCCAGCAACATGATTTATCAAGTCCAGCACATAATGCAGACCTTGAACCCAGTCCATCCAAAAAGGGAGGGAAAGCAGTTCTCTTTGGGGATGCATATTTGCGCCTTAAAGAAAGGCTCAGAGAGAGAAAGAAGCGTCTGAAGCAAATTCCACGCTTCTATTTGCAAAAGTCAGGACTTAAAGCTGACCTTCGGAAGGTTGAACCTTTGAAGCTGAAGCCTACCGACATTAGCAATCTGATTGTGTTCTCCCTGGTGGGAAGGGTTTCCCATTATAAACCAGATAATTGGTGTGGCATAGAACGGCAGAGTAATGTTCTCAAGACAGTTGCCATGGTCATTGATGGTGTGACAATTGAGGCATACATGCATCACAAGTCGTGCTGTTTTTCTGAGTGGGATGAGATGCTACCACACCAGGTGCTTGTTGGCTGCAGTGGCATTGATTTTGAAATGAAGAGATTTGGCATGCTGGTGCAACCCCTGAGTAACAGAGAACGGAAGTGCCTACTGAAAGGTAAGCAGTGTGTATTGTTGAGATAATTACCAATAACGTGTCGTATGTGCTTCATAATGCTGTCTAGGATTATTCTGCATTTTAAAAGGCCGAGACATTTCGTAATGAAATTGTCTTTCGGGCAATCCAGTTTGTGTTCCTTATTGGGCCTTCAGCCAAATGGACACATGATGTCAAACTTGCAAATGTGATTCAGCAACATAACATTGTTGTGAAATTAGTTGGTAGGTGAATATATCCAAATAACTGCTGAAGTTCCTTCCCTCCGCTAGATGCAACATTTGGCACTATTTAAAAAAGAGCAATTCTTCAACACCGCAAATGCAGGCAGAGAGAAAAGCATTGAGTGTTGGATTGTTAATTTCATTAAGCATCACTTTCAGTGAACAACTTGCCCCTCTAAAAATTTATTGCTACCATTTCTGATTTTAAAAGTAAAGTGAAAATTTGGGAGTATTTCACTTCTTGGACCTGTTAGAATACTGTATTTCAGTCCTTTTATTTCATCTCCTGCTCTCTTTGGCAACACTAACTTTCACTTTTCTAATTCACACCAATTATATCTCCCCAGGAAGATTCCTTATCCTCTTTTGTAGTATCCTTTCTGCAGACCTGTAGGCTTATTGCTTAGGAACTGATTTTTAGGTTCTAAAAGACCCTCAAATACAGGGTTCGGAAATTTAATCTGCTGTCACTTTGGGAAATGATCCACGGGTTCTAGGCGATCACTTAATACAACATTGGTCTCCGACGCATAGTTACCGAGATAATGTGCTTCAAGCACCAGGTATAAAATATCCTGGCATGTATGCGTCCCTCCACGTGACCTTGCCTTTTTCATTTAAATTTGAGGTGTTACCGTGTAATTTAATTTTAATTTACGATCCTGTTAGGTGTAGCAGGGAATGACCTAGGCGATGGAAGTATCGTAAGCAGTATCCAAAACCTATAAGCTGGGATATTGCACTTTTTATTTAATGGTAATTATCTCGGTAACTATGCATTGGAGACCCATGTTGCATATACTCAGTGATCACCTAGAACACCGCTATCATTTCCCAAAGCAACGGTAGATTAAATCTCCGAACCCTGGAGGTAGGAATTTAGGCCCTGAAAACAGTCAAAATAGGCTCTTAATAGGCAGTAAAAATCAAGCAGGTCCTAATTTATTTTCATTTCTATACAATACAGCCTACTCTTGGCCATGGAATTTTGCAATACAATAACTAACTAGCAGTTCTTCCATATTTTTGTTGGTTAATCACAGTTATTCAGTGACGCCTGTCTGACAATACATCTTTACACGATGAAAATGACCTTTCAACGTCACACAAAGCAACTGGCTCATACTTGAGAAATGAAATGCCTTGTACAGTCCATTCATCTGGCATGGCTACAGCTTCTTCGCCCTTGGCTCGTTGAAGCTGGAGGGATGCCTTGAACTGAAAACCCTCAAACCCCCTCGAAAATCGGGCAGAATGGCACCAGAAAGGTGGAAATAGGTGCAAAATTGGCGCTAATAGACCATTTAGGTCCCAATGCCCTAAATAGGCAATTTTAGGTTCTTTAAAGGTATGATTTTTGAGGTCCTTGTGTTATAAAACAGATAGATATTTTGGTTCCGGTGTGCTCCCTACATAATAAAAAGTAGGTAAAAACCTAGAAATCCATTCTGTATTTATTGCTAATGGGACAGGTGTCTGGTACACCCTGACAGCAACAAAGATTCCCTTTATGAAATAGAAGTGTTTTTCCACAGAATAACAGTTTGTGTAGATTTTCATTTTTCGACCATGAGGAAAAAGGCATGTCCATAAAATGTTGTATTAGTAATATTAGGCTGGAAAAGTTTGCCAATATGAAGCATTTTTACCCCTTAAATTTTTTTAAAAACTCAATGTTGATCTGATACTAGACTAAAGGGCTTTCATCAAACCTTATTAGCATTTCCCACCCAAAATTTAACTGAATGAGACTTTTTTTAGTTTTAAAATTTATAACTCACAATGGAAGGTCATCCGTTGTATATGGAGTTGCTGAAGGAAACTTGGCACAATAATAGAGGCAGGTAAGTTATTCACCAAAATACAAACCGTTTCAGCGGAGCGATACAAAGTCAAAAGTTATGACCTCTCAATATCAGCCCGGACAGCTTACCATAAGCAAAGTTTCAGATATCATGGGGAGGTGTGGTGGCCGAGATGGGAACGATTCGGCTTTCTGAGTGAAAGGTCCCAGGTTCGATCCCCGCCTGGAAACTCCCTTTCACCTACGTCGGTAGCGTCTCTGACCCGCACCTTGGAGGTGTCTGGCAACCTAACCTCCTAGGGAACAGCACTTGACCCATTTATCGTTATTACACTTGTATACCTACATTCCCTCCCCAACAATCCCTATCCTTACCCACTGTCCTTCATTTCCCTGCACTGGAGTTTGAAGAAAAGAAAAAAATTATGAGAAAATTCAAATGGTGGTAATCCACCCCCCTAAAATGGCTCTAAAGGGTTTTTTTAAAAAAAGTTTCAGATGTCACACTCAACAAAGCAGACTCATTTTCAGTTTTCGGCCCCCTTGCTTTGTTAACTTCATCAACCCTAATAAGATGGGCTTATCATAATGCTGATACGGTAGCTTTGAAAAATTCTGCTGGCACAACTAGAGCCTTTTCCCACTATGTAACATGGTTTCTGTGTGGCTTTTTAAATTTTCTCTCGCATAAAAATTCGCGAGTTTTGGGCTACAAAATCTTGCATAAATATACCGGATTAACCAGATTAACTTGAATGAAATCATCTTTTTGCGGCTGCTGAAAAAAAAACTTCAAAAAAGAATTAAAAAACCGACCTTGGCGGCAAAGGACAAGGCACAAAATGTATGGGCGAGTGGCCTTCCGTTCGATTTGCCTTAAAATTGGATGTTGCAGCCCAGACCGTCCTGATCAATGTTGTATAGGGACATTTTAAGGTGGGACCTACAGGGAGCCTGCTAATGACCTCCGAAGGTAATAGGGGGAGTAGTAATAATAATAATATCTTACCCTGTTATCAGCCTTTTCCGGCTCTTTAGGGGGATTTTTGTTTTGTCTGGAACTCTTGCTTACATGTTTACTTTTTGCTTTTTGGGATAGGATAAGGAAGGAAGGAGGCGGCTGTGGCCTTTTAAATTAGGAAGCAACCCCGGAATTCTCCTGGAGGGACCGTGGGAAACCACAGAAAACCGCGGTTAGAGTTGCCGGCCCCGGGGCTCGAACCCAGGACCTCCCGATTAGCAGTCGGACCCTATAGCCACTCCACCAAACTGCTTCGGTTAGGGAGAGTAGTAGACTACAATAATCTTGTCTCCAGGAACTCAATGGTTATTGCATTAAATTATCTATTAATGTTTATTACCTATTCATCTGGTTCAAATTCTACTCCTTGAAGGTTGTCATTTGGAGTTTCCTCCAGCTGCACTTCAACATTCATTGGGTCAATGTAAGGAAGGTTTCTCTCACAGCAGTCTTCTATGGTATTGAGTAGCCTCTTCGATGAATAGCAATTAGCATGCTCCCTGTAGGTCCTACCTCGAAATGTCCCTATCCAACATTGATCAGGATGGTCTGGGCTGCAACATATCCAATTTTCGGGCAAATCGAAGGGAAAACCAGACCATATCCCATATGACCTTCGGAGGTCAATAGCACGCTCCCTGTAGGTCCTACCTCGAAATGTCCCTATCTAACATTGATCAGGACGGTCTGGGCTACAACATATCTAATTTTCAGGCAAATCGAACGGAAGGGCACTCGCCCATACATTTTGTGCCTTGTCCTTTTTGGCATACATAGTTGCCCCCAAACCTCCTCAAGAGATTCCACCCGAAAATTAGTGCAAACGATAATTCAATAGCTTTAAAATAAATCAATAATGTTCATAAATGCCAATTAGCTGCTGGCGGGGCCACTGCGCAACTCCCTGCCGGCCTCCATCAGACGGAGGGGCACATGCTCCCTGGGGTTTTTGAACAGCTGTGGCCCAAGGGAGGTTTACATTCGGGAGGGGGGTTCGTGTTTGTCTGTGTTGCTGGCATGCCTGTCCTGTGACATAATTCATGCCATGTGGTTACGTACTGCTTTGTTCAGCGGTGCCAAGGCTACATCCCGATATACTTTTTGTCAAGCAGGCAGAGTGACGGAAAATATTGGAGTAGGCGCGAAACAAACCCCCTGAGCCACTTTGTTGCGCATTTAAGAATTTCCACTGCATATGGTATGAGAGGAGGGTTACATAGATGGCCTCAAGATCAAGCCTGGACACTATACGAACTTATTCACTAGTGTATTTACGTCTCGTCCCCCAAGTGGCAAAGCAAGCGAATTTTTTGCAGATCCTTGCAAAAATGCGAAAAACCACTCCTCTATTAGGGTTAAGTATGCATTTTACAAAGCTGGGTATTGTGAGAGAGGCCTGATGCATTCCAAATGCCTTCCAAATTCTGCTTTCTCTCGAGTAATAGTCCAAATGACACATGCCTGCAATGCAGGGACTGTGTTTTATTTTGAACATATAATTAAAAACATGCTAATTTGCTATGCTTCTTTTTATCTGCCAGTGCTTTACCCTTCCCGCTTAGGTAAGCTGTCCGGGCTGACATCAAGAGGTCATAACTTTTGACCTTGTATGTCTTCGCCAAAATGGTTTGCATTTTGGTGAATAACTTACCTGCCTCTATTATTGTGCTAAGTTTCATTCAGCAACTCCCATCTACAATGGATGACCTTCCCTTGTCAGTAACTGCTTTGTTACGGGGAAAGGGCTGAGCACTGCCGCTGGGAAGACATTGGGTAGGAACATCTGTGCCACAGTCAAATCACTCATACTGGGTGGGAGGTACTAGACATGGGAAAACATAATTAAGCTAATCTAATCCCTTTCAAACAAAAGAAAGGATTTCAAGAAGAAATATCAAATCAAGGATCTTGCTCCATCTCGGATCGTCAGAAAAAAGTTACTGACAGCACTGTCCTTGTCTTGAATGCCATTGCATGGTCAGACTCAGAATGGAGTGAATTCAGATGAGATTTTTGGTCACACCTGTGAAACTGGATTGGGCTGATTGAATTGTTACTCTGTGTGCCTATGTATCCAAGCAAGTGCCATTAATTTTTAAAATGAAGTTCCATGCAGTCAAGCTATGTCATTTACAGAGTTTGGATGAAACAATTTCTGAACAGTTGTGTAGAAAAGCTTATATAATTGACACACAATGGACTTAGATGGATTTTAAAATCACTGCCCTAGTCGGACAGGTTTTTGGGATAGGAGCCATACTCAGAAATATACCGGTCTTTCCTCTCTTCTTCTTCTCTCTCTTCATTTCTCTCTCCATCTGTCCCACCTTTGCATCTTCTTATAGCCAGATAGCCACAGTTGCTTTGGCTCCTTCCTAATAAACTAAACTCAAATCACTGCCAATGTGGTGTGTAGTGGACTTTTATTGATCATCACTTGTAGCAATGTGACAATTTTCTAATCTTAAGGTATTTCTCACTTGGAATTTCATTTGTTTTGCTGTTCCAGTAGTAATGAAATGCATCATTTTCTAGAGGGCCAGTTGGAAGAAGCTGTAAATACAGGGCGTCTCTACAGCTCAGAAGAAAATGAGGAGTCGCAGAGCAGTAGAAGAGAACCAAAACCACGTCGCACTGACCTCCTCCTCAGCTGGGACCAGATGCAAGAAAATGGGTATCCCCTGTTGGCTGCCAAATATTCTCACTTCAGATTTACCAAAGAGGTTTACAAAGCTGTCACACCCAACTCACCCATGTACAGCATTGATTGTGAAATGTGCCTGACTGAGATAAGCCAGAATGAACTGACCCGGGTTGCTGTCATCAATGAGCGCCTAGAAGTGGTGTATGAAACACTTGTGAAGCCCTACAACAGAATAGTTAATTACTTAACCCAATATTCAGGCATAACTGCAGCTATGCTTGACGGTGTGACTGTCCGTTTGGAAGAAGTACAGAGAAAGCTTTCTGATATTTTGCCTGCCGATGCCATTATTATTGGCCAATCATTGAACTGTGACTTGATTGCACTTCAAATGAAGCACCCATATGTCATTGATACAAGTGTGTTGTTCAACTTGTCTGGCGAGCCCAAGCGCAAGACAAAGTTGTCAGTCCTGACTGAAGTGTTTCTTGGGGAGCAGATCCAAACGAGAGGAAAAGATGGACATCATCCTGTAGAAGACGGTGTTTCAGCAATGAAATTGGTTCAGCTGAAACTAAAGAAAGGTCAGTTTCATGTGCTCTTCATGGTGTGTAACTTTCTGCAGAGTAGATCTTGTTGACTTTGTGGGTAGCAACAACCTATGTACAGTATCAACAAGTAACATGTAACTGCTCAGACCCATCTGTAACCTGTGACAGTGTACACCTTGTGTACCCCCCTTCAGATGTGTTTCAAAGTTCGCGAGAAATGGCCATAGCAACAGTGAAAGCGAGAACAAGGAGTGCATTCTCAAATCCCGTTGCTCCGTGGATGCTCACACTTTCACTAAGGCTGTTTCTTGTGACCTTGAATACACTTTTACAAACCCATCCACCCCATTCCAAATCCTCTTTAGCTTGTCTTGCCGCACGGCATTTAGATACACAGTGCGGATGGCAGTGTGAAGATAGTCGCAAAATATTGTGTGTGTGTGTGTGTGTGTATGTTAGGCTCAAACCCCAAAAACGGCCATTGGTCGAAAAAAATCCCGACCATAACTAGCCTGGTCATTTTCAAATCAGCCGTACCTAGGTCTGGTCATTTCCGAACCAGCCGAAACTAGGTCTGGCCGTTTTCAAACAGCCACAGTTAGTTCTGGTCGTTCCTGCATATGCCTATGGATAGGGAGGTGATGGGGCGATAGATGGAGCCCTTTCTGTTGGTGTGGGTGTGGAGCTTCCGGGTGACTGTACCAGGACTGTCCTTTGTTGTGGCCCTGGCTGGCACGGTCCGTCGCATTACCTGATTATTTTAGTTAGTTGCGAGCGTGAATGGTTGCTTGGTTAACTGCCCAACAATACTGGTTGAATTGTGCTGCCACAGGCCAACAAATGTTATTGGGGCTTTGCCAAGCACATTCCAGCAATTGGCCGAGCCACAATACATTCGTTGGCCTGTAGCGCACAAAGACGGACAATATTGTTGGGCAGATGCACAACCCACAATACGTGCTCAGCTCGCTACGCTCGCAACTAACTGAAATCATCGGGCAATGCGACGGACTGTGCCTGGCAGGGCCACAACAAAGGACAGTCCTGGTGTGGTCACCCCAAAGCCCAACAGCCACACCGAACAAGAAGGGCTCCATCCATATCCCCATCAAGTCCATATCCATAGGTATATGAATAAGCAGTAATGACCAGAACTCGCTGTGGCTGGTTTGAAAATGACCAGGTCCTGTCTTTTTTTTTTCTCCACCAATGGCCGTTTTTGGTGTTTGAGCCTAACATATACAGGTTGTTTCTAACTTGTCCAGCCAACGACCATCAGCGTATTCCTGGGGCCAAAACCAGTTGAAAATGTAGGGGGAAGAAATGTCGAGGGACCAACCATTAATGAGATAGACGACCAGAAACATTGGCCAGTGGTTGCTGAAGTTTCAGGATATGATCGGTGATAATCACTTCTACAAAAGAGGTGACCTTGTAAATCCCAACAGTTGCATTTTCACATGCATATCCTGCTCCTCCTGCAACCATTGACCAATGTTTCTGGTCAAGGTCATTTTAGCCGTTACTCCCTCGACATTTCTCCCCCCTACATTTTCAACTTCTTTTGGCTCAAGGAATATGCTGACAGCCGTTGGCTGGACTAGTGACAAACACCCTGTATATATGCAGGGTGGACCAACTTCAAGGGTCGTTTTATAACTGCTATTAATAGAAGCTCTTTACGAATGACGTAGCAGAGACGTGTAAAATGGCCCACTTCGGCGCCATCGGAAATATTAGCTGTGTTTCGTTTGCAGGCTTCCCTCTTGGATTACAGGTCCATGGTCCATCTGGCGCCTTGGACGTCACCCATTTCACCCTGGCGCATCGTAGGTCATGTGTGCACCTCCTTTTTTCCAGGTCAACCCAGCAGCAGGGTTGATTACATGTGTGCTGCTATTGACAGCTAATATTTTCGATGGCGCAGAAGTGGGACATTTTACACGTCGCTGCTACGTCATCGCAAAATCACTGCTATTAATCGCCGTTATAAAACGACACTTGAAGTTGGTCCACTCAGTATACACACGAATCAGTTGCAAGTGCACTAAGGAAAGGGTTCCCCTATCACAGCTCACAGCTATCTGCATGCCACCTTGGCTTCTCATTGTAGATGCATGCCATCTTCTCTGAACTAGTGCCAACCTTGGTTATAATTTAGTGCTTGTTCATGCAGAAAAGTAGTTGCACCCAACAAACGCTGTGTGTGCAAGCTCTTGTACAATCTTCCTGTAAAGGCAGTAATGCCATGTCCAAAAAGTGCTCTTAACTTTCCTGAATTGAAAAGATTTGACATTGTGATCAACAAATGTCATAGTGTTTGTCCCCTTCTAGAGAACTAGAACAGGAAGTACCAGTTTTACGCTGCTCCATTTTACACTGTCTCACATTAACTCGGTTTGAAAATTACATTTGAAAAAAATTAAATCCAGAAATTGTGATAAATTTGAAGATAACACAATATGAATATAAGCACATCACTGCAACACTTCTGAGTACAAACACAAGACCGTAAAGGCTCTTCTTCAGTTTTTCATGGTGTCTTGTGGCTGGATCTGTCGATATATACATTACAGTACTGTATTGTTGGTTGTGGCGCTCCCTGAAGTACTCGAACCGTTGTTAAATACCCTACATGTACTGCAGTTCTTGTAATTGAAGAGAAAGGAGCCCTCAGAACCTGATGACACTCAACTTGGAACTTCCCATTAAATGTGTGCAATAAATATTTAAAATACTAGGAATTAAAAACAGCAATATAGTCCATGGGAAAATTTTGGAACCAATCCCATTTACTTGCATTATAATTTTGTCTGGTTTTACTCCTTTTCACTTTACCCCGCTATGTTGATGGAACCAATTAATGGCGTAAAACTGATAAAGGGGAACCAAGAAAAGACTGCGGGGATTAGGTGGGTTTTTCCTACTTTTCAGCCCATCTCTCCAGTCCCTATGTTTACGCTGAAGATAAGTAGAGTAGCCAGGTGGAGATTTTTTTTCCAACATGGATATGGGGTATTCCGGGTTCCTTTTGCGCCTGGCAACTCTACTTCAAACCCCCAGAAAACCCATGCAGTCTTTTCCTGGACAGCCTATACTCTGGTCCGAAAATTTTCAGAAAGGGACACACAGCCACACCTCTTCCTCCCACCCAATGAGCTGCGAGTATCCCTATCTATCCTGCCTCTGATTGGTGCTTCCATGAAAGGTCACCTATGTCATCTTCCTTTCTCCAAATAGTGAGGCTATACTGTATTTAGGAATGTTTGAGTAGTAGAAGTTTCACTCTCTAGAACAGGTTTTCTCAACCGGGGTAGGGTTCCTCGAGCAATGGCCAGGGGTTCAGCAAGAAATAGTGAGGAATAGCCTAATCATATGTAATTGTTTTTAATACTTGATATATAATAATTTTATGTAGGGGTTCCCTGAGAGGCATCAATATTATTTTAAAGGTTCCCGTAGGGTGAAAAGGTTGAGAAACCCTGATGTAGAAAGTAGTAGGAATGAACTCTTCCTGACTGAAAGTTTTCTTTAACCCTGGAACCGTGCCGTGGGGTCTTTTCGGACCCCAAAGGAATTAAAATGCATTAAAATTAAAATTGCAATGAACTGTTTGCCATTTAAAAAAAGTATATAACAGGAAGTGCATGTTTATTTTGAATTAGCGATCATTTTAGGCATTGTTCAAAGAATGGTTGCATATAGTCAATACATTGAAAAGTATTATATAAAATTAATAAAAATAAAAATATGGTGTGGGATCCTAAAAGACCCCACGGCACCGTTAACATACCTTTCAGGCACGGCATGGTTCCACTGTTAACCTAACTACTGATAGTAATTTATACAGCATTCTGAATCATTGTGTATTTCAGAATTCCAAGTAATAATAATTTTTCACTAAACGAGAAGGCTGGAGGAGACATGTTTTTTCTTAAAACAGGTTGGAACACTTAACACATGTCCCAAATAGTATCATTTGTCACCTTTGCTGCTTTGGTAGAGACATAAAGTGATATTTGGCGTCAAACAAGACATAATTATGATATCTGTGAATGTAATTGGTTCCAAAATTTCTAACATTTTCCCACAGACAGTAATAATATCTACACAATATTCCCTGTCACAATTAATCACTAAAATAATACAAAAGAAGAGTGTAGTGTGTTTGGACTCCGGGTGTTGCAATGATGTGTTGATATTTACTGCAGATTGTTTTGTTATTTTCAATTTTTATCTAGCTCTCCTGGTTATGACAGAAATTTGTAAGAATACACTTGAAATCCCTTCAAAATGACTATAAGCTCAGGTAACAAAAGCTTTGAAAGAAAGCTTGCCAAATTCTTTTTGTTGATTTTTTTGTTGCGAAAAAGCGCATCTTTGTGTACCTAAAGTTTTCGATAGTCAGCCTAAAACATTTTAGAAAACATCCATTAACTTTGATTTTTTGCATATTGTGTGGAAATAGCCTAATTTGTTTGCAACTTACCTTGCAAATATTTCATATTTTCCTCGTAAACGGAAAAACAACAAAATATGTAAAGTACCTTTTAATCTTTAATTCATATTACTGTATTGAGACTGGCGGTTCTCTTTTGTATTTATTTGATCGAAATTAAAGTACGAGAATGAATCCAAGTAATTGAAAACTTTTTAATTCAGAAGTTTCACTAGAGAAACTGAAACTGAGATATACATATGAAAGAGCAACTCTTTCTCTAATTTTAGACATAGTCACCATACACTTTGGTGCATTTGTCCCAGCGGGGCACTAGCTTTTCCATGCCCCTGCAGAAAAAAGCGTCTGGCTAGGTGGGAAGCCAGTGGGGGATGGCCTCTTTCACTTCCTCGATGTCGCTGAAGTTCTGACCTGCCAGGTGCTTCTTCATTGGTCCAAAGAGATGGTAGACCTTCATTTGGATGATGATCAAGATGAGGTTACCCCTAAGACGATCGCTGCAACCCACCCACCGGCTTTTGTGCAGGAGGTGCGCCAATGGCTTGAGCAAGGTCGTCTCGTGCTCAGGGCGCAATGTTGGGTTCATATCCTGCCCCCTAGGCAACCCCTACACGTGAGGGAGTCGAACCATTTGCCGCTCCTCCCGCACAAAAGCCGGTGGCGGTGGGAGGGTGGCCACGATTGTCTTGGGGGCGACCTCATCTTGATCCTCGTTTATCTTGTTACCGGTTACTGCCTCGACATTTCTCCTCCCTACATTTTCGACTTCGTTTTGGGCCAATGAGTGCACTGCCGGACGGGAGGGAGACTAGAAAGGGACAGCCTGTATATTACAAGACATTAAGTACCAAATGTTTTTCTACCTATGATATAATAAATAATATAATAAATTTTATTATTATTGATTTATGTTACCCCATTCTAGGGCGGGGCCCCTTTAGGGGGACAGCTCTGGGTACAAAAGTAAATGGAATAATAAAGCACACAAACATCAACCAAAGATTATTAACAAATACAATACAGTAATGGGTGATTTTAACGATGCTCAGTTTTGCATTATGAGGTTTGCATCCACTTGTTTGTGAGTTTATCTAACCATGAAATACCTTGGGCAAAAAACAAAGATTTGAAGAGGTTTGGAAGAAAAAAGACAGAAAAAGGACCTTCTTTAGTCAGTGCAAATATAATGATAATATAATAACTAATTAATAATAAAGCTCTGCTGCAATTTTATTATTTGTTACACAATGGAGCCTTGTAGTCGCATGCCCCAGCTAATGAGGTAAGGCAAGAGAGTGGGAGGGGAGGTGAAGGTGCGCAAGTGTGGCATGGGTTGTTTTAGTGTGTTCCTGGTTATTCGAAGAGTCCTACCCTAGATGTAGCTGGAGAGAGAGATTGAACTCTGCACAAGACAGGAAAACCTTTCAGTCTGTGGGTGCAGATGTTCCGACAGTGCCATTCCATCTAGCCGGCCTTGGTGGACTAGTGGTTAGCGCGCTCGCCTCTGGTCCCAAGGTTGTGGGTTCGAACCCGGCCGAGGTCGGTGACTTTTCTCCGGGTGGTAGAAAAGTGAGAGTGCGCCTTCCTTCGGAGGGGAAGTAAAGCCGTCGGTCCCGTGTGCTTGTGACATTGCGAGAGTGCACGTTAAAGATCCCCAGAGTGGCCAAATTTCCAGGAGGAGGACCACCCCCTGGTGTCGGGGTTGAGCCTTAGAGGCAGAAATAGGCAGAAGTTAAGCCCCACTGAACTCAGTGCCATTCCATCTCTTACACCTAGGTTATCATCTAGAGATGAGGTGTGCTTTTACACTGCAGGCTAGATGTACTCAAGACATGATTGCAATGATATGTCCACTTAGTCATGGTGGGAAATGAGCTGGAGTTGTGCCTGGCCATGATGACTTGTGTCTTGAACTCATCTGCAGCTTCACCTATTGCCTAATGTTCTAATTTCTATGCACTATTTCCCAAGCATTTTGACTCATTTTGAGTTTTATTCATTAAGCTAAGAGGTAACCATCAAGTCACTAATGTTACTCTTGACTGTCGATGTGAATTACTTGGTGGGCATATTCATTGTAATGTTTTGGAAAACTCTGCAGACTAATCTGATTCATACCAAACTCTCATTGTTGCAGGTATCACCTATGGCAACTTGTTTCTGGGGGGCGAAGTCCCTGGGCCAGATGGACTTCCACTGGTAAACAATTCAGGTCGTTTTGAAAGTGGACATCTGAGCCAGTGTGTCCTGAGGCAAATCACTGATTCTGGGAAGACAGCAGAGGTTGTTGGCGAAAGAGAGGTCTTGCAGCCCTACAGGGTTTATACCGAGAACCACGACCTTGATGAGGTTGTTGACCTAACTGAAGTGGAATCCTGGGACGCATATAAGGAAAGGCTTGAATCAAAGCTGGAAAAGGACTACACAGTTATCCAATTTGATGCCACAGAGAAGCTAAAGCGTCACAATCATGGACTGGGGAATTGTAAGGGTATGAGAAAAGTACGCAGATTGTGTGAACTAGCCAAAAGTGCTATGTCAAGTAATCAGTTGCTGCTTATTTATTTTACTGGGTACCAGGCACAAGATCCTGCTGACAGCAAGAGTGGGGTGTGCTTCATTCGAATTTTATAAACAGATCAAGTCTCAAAAAGCATAAGACACACTAACAATGGCCTCTCAGTTAAAATCATTAGCTGCTGTTCTTAATACAAAGCCAGCTGTTTCTTACATTATTTCCCAGCTGGATATTTAAAGGAGAACAATAGTTTGTTGTTGAAAAATCATGTTTCTGTTATATGTTAAACGCTTTCCTGCATTGAATGCATATTATTGGTAAAAGAATGAATGAATGCTGTAATTTCATAATGCACCTGGACCAATGAGGCCATCGTAAAGGATAAGCATTTTACTACTATTACTTATTCTGTCAATTTACAGGATAATTTTATAATTTGGAAGTTCAAACCTTCTCCTTGAATGAAGTTCCTGAATAATTTTCATACTCATTATGGAAGTATTTTTGCCAAATTTTCAAGAAAGACGCTGAAATTGGCTCTAATGTGTGACCCATTACGTTGGGTTGTGTCATAAATGGATCTTGTGCGGTAAAATTGTCAGGCTTTCTCATTATTAAGTTTAAACCATTATGTACTGGAGGTCAACCATAATATTGTAAATTCACATAATTTTTAAAACATCACATGACCTTTAAAAAGCATGGGGGTTAAAGTCCAACATAATCTTGAAACTTAAAACCAAAGGTGTGAATTTTAAAAGTGTGAAACTGGCTAGAGGTTACATGATCACAGGTGATGTCATGAGTAACCAACGTCAACAATGCAGGCAACGTCAGTCATTGGGTTCATGTCTGTAGTCGCCTTCCAAAATGATATCTGATGCTCTTTTTTTGCTGTTGGATGTGACTGTCGAAAGGTGAGGATGACAGCTTGTTCTCTGTAGCATTACTATTTTTTTAGTACCAGGGCCATAGATGTCAAATAAGAGTGTCTAGCATGAATTGAAATGAATTGCAAGTGAAAGCATATGTGAGCAGTGTATCATTATGGCTGACCAAATAGTTCAGAATAATACTGAGGGGTTATTCCAAAGCTGAACTGAGGCAGTGACCCTTTCAGACATCCAAAATGCCCTCATAGTAGTCTGATACGCTGAGGAAATACACCCACTGCCATATGTTTGCCATGCTTTCATTGTTGACCAGGTGATTGATGATGTCACGAGTAACACTACCAAGAAAGATCAAGACGTAGTAGGCAGGGGGCAACTCTTCTCTTTTATTCGCGTTTTAATTGGGTTGAAGGCATTTTTATCATGACATGTCACTTTGCAGATACTAGGGACCAATATGGACACATTCCCCAAATTTTCTCACAATTTTTGAATTTGGAGACAGTGGCCCATGAAATAAGTTATGTTATAAAATATATATGTTCTAAATCTGCAAGAGAGACATTTCACCTACTGGATATGTATCATCAAGTTAATTGTGCAGCATTATCTTGATTGTTTTAAGAATTAGTAGGCAACTAAGTATGATTGCCATATCATTACTGCATTCCAATGGTAAGTGCTGTTTGGCCAGTTTAAATGCTGAAATAATACAGAGGTACTTTTTATTATGTCACTAACTCTGCAGCATATTCCTCGACCCAAAACAAGTGAAAAATGTAGGGGTGAGAAATGTCTGCAAAGTAACTGTTAACGACGCAGATGATAGCCTAATGATTGGGCCAACAAAGCCATGTTGACAAGTGTTTTGGATCACCTTGTTTATAACCATGTAATGACATTGATCTTAGCTACTATTGCACACAAACACTAGGTTGATCATTTTATGGACCATGGGGGCAGATTTTGTAAGCCTGTGTCAAGTGCACTCACCACCAAACCTATTTATTTGTCTCCTAGACAAAATTTTTGTGGGTGTCTGAAGATGTGAAGGGTACTCCATGCATGGTCTGGACCAAGGTTTGGGAGTGGATGGAAAATGTTCAGACATTCCACTTGAATTCTTTGAGAAGAACACAATAATGCCTGACTTTGGAGAGGGGTGGTGGCCGAGACGGTAACGACTCGGCTTGCTGAGCGAAAGGTCCCAGGTTCAATCCCCACCTGGGAGTTCCCTTTCGCGTGCATCAGGAAGGTCTCTGACCCGCGCCTTGGAGGCGTCTGGCAACCTAACCTCCAGGGAGACGGCACATGGCAGTTTCAGAGATTGCACTTGCACCCGTGTCTCCTCCCCAAAAATTCCCATTGGCTTCCCTATGTCTTTTCTCCCTTGCACGGTGTCCGAAGAAAATACATGAGAAAATAGTGAAGGAAAATGGTGGTGTTCCACCCCCCTGAAGGAGCGATTTTTCTCCCAATGGGGTAAGTAAAATAAAAATGAAAAATAAAACAAAATATTCGCCATCACATCCACGCCATAATGCCTGACTTCAAATGGCAGTTCATACACAGGCATTATACAAAGTCTCCAACAGTTTAAGTGGGGCACCTTGAAGCACTAAAATAATGGTCTAGACCAGTGGTTCCCAACCTGGGGGTCGCATGGTTGCTGCGGTAATTTTTACTTGCAATGAATTTTATAGGAAATTTCACCACACAAGTTTTTTAAAACACTTAACATGTTTTAATATGTCTGCACTACATTAATCTTATACTAACACTTGTAGGGGGGATCGCAGGTTACATGACGATCATAAAAGGGGGTCGTTACCTGAAAAGGGTTGAGAACCACTGGTCTAGACCTTGCGCCAAGTGACCTGTTTTGCCACCTCCAAAAAACTATTGGTACCCAAGAGCCTGTGAGGTTCCCAAGAGGTGAAGGAGTTTAGGTTTGTTGCCAAGAGTGCTCAACACAGTCTTAGAAATTGTGTTACCATGTTTCAATAAATGCTTCTGCTGTATGTGTGTATGGGTAGTGGTAAGTAAGGATATGTGCCATCATGTGGCTATGTTACATTCTGTGAGGAACTATGTTTTTAACGCATTACAGCCAAACTGCACTTACTTTTAGAAGCAGTAAGAAAAATAAGTAACTAGCTGTGGGACAAAAATTCTGCCCATTGGATTTATGCTAAATGTCTTCAAACAATTCAGATGTAAGAACAGGCGTGTGATCATTTTAAAACTGTGGTAATGGTCCTCAATTAACTTACTGATCAACGTTATTATTTTTAATGTATTAAAATAATTGTCATGTGGGAAATAAGCCATACTGGGGTTCAAAATATACCCTTTCATATTTGATGTTCATAGAAATGCCTGTAAATTGCAACTTGAGTGTCACGTTGGAACCACCTCAAAGTATGCCTCTTTCATTCTTTTATCAATTAAAAAGGCCATATTACAGTCATGATATTGTGAAGTGTTACACTTTCATTGATGGTGTTCTGAACAATCAATTTGGAGATATGGAACCTCATTTATTATGATGTGGTTTATTGTGGGGTTATTGTTTGCTACATTGGTGAGATGATGGATAAAATATGAAAATTATTTGCCTGCACAGGGTGTACCACTAACTTCCTGGTGTGTGTCAGTTGTATCGAGTAGGAATAAGTGAAGGTGTTAAAACTGTACGATACAAAACTGATGAAGCTATGGTTGTATGACACTGAAATGTCATATCGGACCATGAGGATAATGGAAATGTTTATTCTTCCACTGCCTTGGAAAATTCTCCAAAGTAACACTGCCATGGTTTCATTTTTTTTTCTGCCTCCCATGTGGATGAAAAGGCTGAAACAATGTTGAAATATTGCAGACGGTGTTTTATGAAAAACAACCTTCCTGAAAGTTACCTTGGGCAAAGTCAGTGGAGACGTTCAACTCGATGACTAGTAATGGTCTTGCGAATTTGTCTGTACTGTGTTCCAAGTATCCAGGTCCTTTTTGCTTATTGAAAATTTCTACTGAAGTTGTTATTTTGTGTATCTTTTTGTGCCCTGATCAAGGTGACCATTTATTCCCATATGTGGTAGAACATAGCAGCTGCTGTGTAATAGGGCACCTCTGTCAGGGTGTGAAAAAGCTACTCAAAAATAACAACTTCAGGCAAGTGATAACTAAAAGGGCCGGATACTTGGGAACATATTGTACAGTACCCTGCATCAGGGTCCCCTACATGGTTGCCTCCCCCACCCTAACCAGGGTATTGTCTCCACGTAGTCCTTATGGGGCGTCCATATTGGAGCTAGAGTGCATGCTGGAGGATAAGAAATTGGCAAGCGTCCAATTTTTTTTTTTTCAAGGACATTTTTTTACTGCATGCAGATCCCATCTGATTTAGATCCAATATGCCGGAGAGACAATACCCTGTCTAGGTGGGGGAGGCACTCATGGAGGTGACCCTGCCCTGCATTAATGGCCATGCACAGACATCGCCACCTGGCCAGATTGAGCGGAACTAGGCATCCAGTGGGCTGTGTCCAAAAATACTTTGATGATCAAGACTGCTCACGAGTCCTCTCTAGACGGCTCAAGATATCGCGGTGGATTAACAGGCATTCGCTTGGTCCGTGTAATAACTGGTTCACAACCTCAATACATTGATAGGAATCGCAATGGCCTTATAATTCATCCCACAGATATATCTGTGATCCGCTGTGATCTACGAGGTGCAGTCAAAAATTACTTGCGCGTATTTTTTTCAAGCCATTGCGCATGACATTTACATATTTGTACTTCAAGGAACATGAAATCCAGCCCATGTGGGATTTTTTGAGAATGGTTTCAAATTTCGCGCTGACCGGACGCCTGTTTCGCAGCCCTGCAAACAGGGCCTTACCGACACTAGCAAAATGGCGGACTTCAGCAAAGCCAATCAGCGTGTTGTGGCGAGATTTCTTTTTCTGCAAGAGAAAAGTGCTCCTGT
>KZ538280.1:0-54966 GCA_000934665.2 Catajapyx aquilonaris
GGGGGGGCAGGGTGTTGTTTAGATGGTGGACGCACTAATATCGGGACTCGTCAACTCGTGTCAAGATGACTAGAGATAAATGGGACGCTCGCAAATTCAACCCCTTGATATTTTTTTTCCGTATTATTATAATGTGGCAACTTCACTCATATGAGGGACACAACCCTTTATTATTAGTCATATATACGATTTTTTTAAAAAAAAGACAAGGGGTGGAACTTTTAAAAGACAGGGGTCGAAATGTTAAAAGACAAGGGTCGAAATTTTAAAAGACAAGGGTCGAATTTTCGTTTCACTGCTAAGTTAGCAGTAACTAATTAGCAATGTGACGAAAATTCCATTCAGAAAATCCAGGTTTTCTGGCTTCTTATGAATCTTTCAACCCAATGGATGTAATTTTCGTTCAGAATATTTTATGGCGAAAGTTATTTCCAATTCAGTTGAGGGAATTTTTTTTGGGGGGGAGGGTGACGTCAGGTGAATTTCTGACCCTAACCGCGTTCTCAGACTCCTCTCCGGGTCCGGGTCATTAATCGAAATAATTTGACAGAAAAATCAATTACTCCGCTCGGTGAGCGGGTGAATGAAGCATGCAGAGAATTTTTTCGCCTCCCCCTCAAGTTGAAGTTAGTCGAGCGGACTCGAATCGTATGCTAGGGGAAAAAAAGAGAAGAGAATAAAAAAAAAGTGTCCCGAATAATTTTCTCTCCCCCCCCCCCCTCCCTGTCCCGCGCACTTACATCATTCTTTGGGTGGGCATCGCGGCCTCTCCCTGACCTGTGATCATCAGATGAAATGGCATTCTTAACATTGCAGGCCGTGTTGTTGGGGGGAAGCTGCGGCTGCAAGATGAGTTATGCCGGTTTAGAAAATATGGCATGTTGCACATTTTACGTTCCTGGCGCGACATTGGAGGCAGGTGGAAAAGTAATGTACTTTAGGGGGTCCGCTTTATATAAGGTAGGAGGGGGAGAATAAATATTTGCATTATTAATTTGCAGTTTTAGAATGATTCATAGTAAGGAGTAGCTATAGGTATTCTCAAGGGATTGGACGTTGTATATTGATTTATGCACTGTAATATGGAGTGCGTTTAGCATGTGGGTGTCTGAGGGACACTGTAGCATGCGGCGTATGATTGGGGGAAATTATTGTGGCTCTTTATGTATTTATTAGTATTTATATTGTGATTCATTAGTAATTCCTTGGAGAAGTAGGCTAAATAAATGTTTCAGTATGATAAATTGATGTATTTACTAACTAATAGTTATTTAAATTTGTTGTGAATATGCGGTGTTGCAACTTGACTCGCCATTCCAGTTATCGGTATGTTGCTTATTATTTAGCAGTTATTATTTAATCGGAATATATGAACCACAAATGTATTAGATTACATCGAATCAGCATGATCACTGCAGTGTCATTCCCAATACTTAAAATATGAAATAAATTGCCTTTCATTAATATTCAAGTAGTACTCGAGTATTTTTGATTATTAGCAATACAGGGTGTTTTTCACTACTCAAGATACTGCCAATACGAGTCAAAAATGTAGGGGTAAGAAATGTCGAGGGACCAACCGGTAACAGCATAAGACATTTTCAGTGATCTTAGACTATAATAGATAGGCTATAAACACCCTGTATTATTGATAGTGTCGGTAATGCCTTTTCATATTATTTTCATTCTTTCTTCATATTAATTCTTCCCTAGTTTGCGTTGATACTACCGGGTCTACGGATTAGACCCGGTAGTATAAACGCAAACTAGGAAAAATCTTCCATTATGTAAAGATATTCAAAATACGTAATCAGATATCGTTTCTTAATTTGCATCGATACAAGCGGCCCTTATTAGGTAGATATGTATTATACGAACAATTCATTTGGAGTACTATAGAGTATATCAAGTGAGAAAAATCCATGCCAGTTACTCAGCGTAGTCATGCACTCAAATGACCGAGTCATATGACGCGCATGACTCTGACATATCCTTTCAATATAGGGCATTATCCCCGCGGTCGGCCCGCTGGCCCATTTGATACACGACTCTTTCCATCAAAATGGACACACGATTGCGAATGGGCAAATATTCCGTAACTAATCAAATATCTCCTGCTTGCGTTTACGCAGCGCAAAGATGACAATCGCCACATGCGTCCTCCGCCCATTACAGATCCAATCCAAACTTATGCCCCATTCACCAATATGAAACGTCTCCATATAGATATGCTGTCCTTTTCCCCGCGAATCGATAATCGAGTCGTTCGTACACCGGTGGCAGATAAATATTGAAACCTAGCAATCAGGAAACGACACCTCTCCAATACCCTCCCCTCCCTCCCCCCCTTCCAGCTCCCATATCCCCCACATGCCCCTCACTCCCGCCACCTCACCCCCTCAGCGCAGTTGCCACATCACATGCTGCGGGGCATTGTTATGGAAAATTGAGTTACCTTAATTGGGTAAAACATAATGCAATGGAGTGGCGGGCTTGCTGGAGGGATGATTGTCCGGGGTCATTTCGCAGGATTGTCCACGAGAGGTGCGGAAGAGCGTTCACTAACGCTGTTACATTTTTTATTCACCCCTCCCCCAATCCCACACTCTCAACCCCCTCCATCCCTCACATCCCCCCCCCCCTTTACCCCACACTCCATTCTCCTGTCACAATCTTGACTACCTCGTCTTCTTCCGTATGCGGCCAAAATCTGTTTCACTTTGTCGCCATCCACCCAGAAGCCACTTAAACGCTTTGAATATTTATCCGACCTCTGGCCTGAAATAGTTTCCTACTCTTCAATTTGTGAGTTAGTGCGGTGGCCATCGCGACCTAAGTGGTCAACATGGACCTGGACCTCCCCACTACCTCCATCAGATTTTATTACTAACCATTTTCCTCATTCATCAGCCAAAATTCACCTACAAGCTTCCACTTAATCTACTCCCATAATATTGCACTCTCACTCGATTTAGAGTCGACTACTTTGTCGCACTTTATCACAAAGCAAAGCTTAATGTGATTTCACCTGATCTTCCTTTTATACTGATGGGTTGCTAGACCCTTATCCCTCTTCTCACATATTAGTTGCGCTGCTAAATACGCTAATAAATTAATTGCCCTGGCGAGAAGGTTACAATTACTGCATATGAAACTGTGTGGACAAAGAATTAGCTGGTGGATATAAAAGCCAATGGAGTGTTGTAAGTAGGTGGCTAGCTACTTAAAATTGCTTGTCAAGCGTTACAAATGTTTGCTGAAAATAATGCACGTTACTTTCAAGTGGTATATAGTGAAATGGATTGCAGAATTTGGCATATTTTGTATATAGTTATTTATTAAAGTGGTTTGCTCTTAAGGAGTATTTAACTTTTGAATAATTAGATTAGCCCTGTTGTATGAACGCAAAATATATTTTCGTGTACTGATTATCGCAATCCATAATTCGAGATTTTATATTGAGCTGATACAAGCGGATCTGGGGGTGACACAGCCTTCCACCTCTGAGGTCCTGGGTTCGATCCCCGTGTCGGACAGAGGATACTTACGCGATCGAGTTTCGATGAGTTCTCTTCGTGTTCGCGTGGGTTTTCTCGGGGTTCTTTCGTTTCCTCCCACAATCAAAATCCACAACAGAACAGGCAATGATAAAATATTATTTGTTTGCTGAAACCTATTCGCCTTGGTGGCCATATTTACTCTTCCTAGGCACTTCTTAGTACAGTACAGGTACTCTATACTCTATAGACAACCATTAATGGTTGGTCTTGGCGTTTTTACTTTAAAATTGATGGCTGTAGGGTTTTACGTGAAATTATGTTTTAATTGGAAAGTTTGATATGTGTCCATAAAACCTCTAGTACCGGTACTGTATATTTTGAAGCGATAATAAGGTCTTGGGATGGGTCCCTTATGGTGAAGGTATTATCGATAGGAACTAGATCTGTGATTCAAGTGTTCTTTTGGTTTCAAGAAAAACATTATGATATGATTGTACAGCTGCAGTTCTTCCCTCTACTGTAATACGCCAATGAAGATCTGATATGCAGATTTGAAAAGTATAATAAGTAATATTTTGGTTGAAATCGAGTTAGGCATTGCATAATGTATTCCTCTAGTTTCTGGTGGTCGAGTCATATTTTTGTTAAAGACATTACACGGCCATAGAAAAATATTTGAAAATATACAGGGTGCTCCAGATTCGTAGGCCACTTTTTGATAACTGATATCGGGCGATATCAGTTATCAAAAAGTGACACACGAATTGGAACACCCTGTATATCCCATAAAGGATAACGTAATCTGGATACTTCAACTTATCATAATTATATCAAAATCAGTCAAATATGACCATGATCTTTCAGCATCTCAGTTCTTCAGATTGATTCTCTTACTTCTTCCATGTGTTGTCGAGTTGTACTGGTTAATCATTGCTTTAAATTACTGGACGTAAAAACAGCAGGTAGGACTATACCCAAGTCAATCGATAGAGTCCACGTAAAGATGCAGCATATTGAATGTGGGCCGTACAGTACGCACAGTAATTATATATGCGCATCGTTCATGACTAGCGTATTCATTTACATAGTGCTATTATTATTGACATTAATACGATGTTTCAGAAGTAACCAGACATCAGTACCTTGTATATGGGTGAAATGTCGCAAACTGGTTTAATGTATCAAACGGCTTTCATAATTATTATAACGACATCGCTTCACCGAATAGTTTTGTGCCATAATTCCTCTTATCCGTTGTGTTATAAATTGTGTGGCGGAGTAGCCATGAGATAATGGGGCGTCTGCTTCACACTCACAGGTATGTCCAAATACACCTACAATTCGTAAGAATATTGCAAAACCATATTGATTGCTTATTACGAATTTAAAATGGCAACACTGTGTAAAGTAGGCAAGTCTGATCCCGCAAGCTCCAGGTTTCCTTTCTCATTCGAGCGGAGTTGCGCCCTCTCCGCCCTACTCTCAGACGCAAAGCGAATGGAGCAGTAGCCTTACCACCAGGGCACAGCACAAATACCATATATGAAATACTGAACTTGCACATGCTGCATCTTGTACCTGCCCACTTACCCAAGCACTTACCTATATGTACCAGCACGCTTTAGCGGAATTGCACAAGACAATGTGCAAGCAGTACACTACCTACAAAAAATATTTCGCAAAATTGTGATTCCTAGTGCTACAAGCTACAGATGTGATCATGTTCATCATAATTCGTCGAAATAAATTCACCTCAGATGCGCAGTATGCTGTACTGTTCAACAAACCGAAACTCACTGAAAAATCAGGTTAATTAACTTTGTTGGTTTTGATTTTCTTCCTCTAGACTGAGTTTCAATTGAGAAATTTATGAATAAAAGATGCTGATTGCGACATTATCAGCCTTTTGCCCGGAATGTGATGTGCAGGGTAAAGGCTGTAATTTGGAGTTGAAATAAATCCGTGTTTTTCTCTCTGTCGGCATTTGTCGCTTCATAATAATTATCTCCATATGTCGGCAATATTCTTTTTAGAATTAGTCCCCCATAGTAGCAATGCATGAAATACAGGATGAGTGCTCTCATCACAAGATCGGTCACCTTTGCACTGAAGCAGGTACTGGAATATATTCTTGCATATATGACTATAATGCGAGTGTTTTCTGTTGGGACTAACCCCTTGAAAAATTGCATCTTGAAATTATGTAGGCTATTTGTACACGTCAAAATACTTATTAAACAAAAAATCCAAAAAATTCCCATCAGCAGCTTATATTGCGTCTTCCACAAGGGCTTCTCATGCGCAAAAAACTCATTAAAAACTTGCCTGTCATGAAACAGCAATGCTTAAATTAAACTTCATCATATTCCACGTGCCGTAGTAATAGTAATCGTCGTAGTAATAGTAGTAGTAATAGTGATAGTAGTGGTTTGTGGATAAGCTTTTGACAGCATATTGGAAATGTGCATTATTTATTAGCAAAGAGAGAAAATATTAGTTTGTAAAATTATAAATGTTTCGCCGGTAAATAAAAAGCTGCTTTCTAATATAGAGTAGAAGCATACTAAAACTGTGATAGGTTCTACCAGGTGATGCATAGTTTAAAACACACAGGTCAATAATTATATACAAAATTGTTGAAACAACAAATAGTTGTTGTACTGTATTGGTCAAACTGTATAAGCTCTATTTTGCATACATGCTAAATGCAAAGTCATGTTACAAATTAAGTGTCGGATACTGCATTTTACCGAATTTGTGAATTAACCTATTTCACTATCACGCTGCTACACTACTACAGCCCAGTCCTTCTTTTCCGGAATAAACGGAACCGAGAGATGTCCGGATAATCCGGAGGCCAGGACTGGAGAGTTCGGGAATTTTGAAAAAAAAATGCTTGTTGCAGGAAATGAAGGGGTCGGGGGCTGGGTGTGGTAGTAGCACCTCGTTGTGTATACGTATTATCAGTATACGTCCATACTTATTGGATTGAGTTCAAACTTAAGCTATTGTGCTACGTTGCATGGTAGCGACGCCATGCGGGTTAATATGAAATGGCAAATTCTAACCACTTGAAGCGCTGGCGAAAGAAGGCGCAATTTTCAATTCCGAATATTGACAATTAGTCAATCGCACTTTAATCACCACAACTTAAATCGTTAATGAATAAAATGGCATATTTGGAAATATTCACCATCTCTGATAAAATATAAGTTTAAGCTTATCTTTATGTTTTCCTGATGAATTGATTTTTTTTGTGAGAGATTCTTTAGCGCATTCAAAAATCCTTACCGAAATTGTTATTACGTTCCAAAATTGATGATTGTTTTCTGTAAATGTCATGCAATCCCGCTATACAATATGCTAAAAATGGATGTTTCCCGTTTAATATTATTTTGGCAGTTAATGCTCCGCCCATCAATACTCGAAATATTCGTGATAAGTTTATTTAAAAATCTGATCAAAATTCCAGCTCCAGTTGTTGTCTTATGGTGTGGATGTGATGGCGAAGATTTTTTTTAATTTTTCATATTTTTATTTTACTTATCCCGGAATTTGGAATTTTCGGGTACAATGTCTGAAACTGGGACATGTGCAGTCTCCCTGTAGGTTAGGTTGCCAGACGCCTCCAATTCGCGGGTCAGAGACCCTCCTGACGCAGGCGAAAGGGAACTCCCGGGTGGGGATCGAACCCGGGACCTTTCGCTCAGCAAGCCAAGTCGTTACCGACTCGGCCACCACTCCTCCCCCGGTGATGTCGAATATTTCATGGCTACTGTCAAATAAGTGCCTTTCGCGACCAGACCTGACCGGTACAAATGGTTGTCTTATGTCTGGGAAACTACTTTGCCCACTTGATACATGCTTCCCCCATTATGGCACGAGGCTCAGAGTTTGGGAACTGATACGTAAAACGTGACAGGCCTACTTGATCCACAACACCACATTGAAGTACTCCTCTTTGCAACTTTCCATGGTCCTGGCTTTAGAGACCACTCCCCAGTGATCGGTGTAGTTTCAGTTACAAGTTGTTAGGAATTTAAAAGGTAGGCCTACACTTAGTAACCATACATTGGAGAAGTCTAGAGAAAGAGGGTTTTTTTGATTAATGAACGAGTGGAATTTCTACTCATTGCTGGTAGTTTCATCCTAAAGCTTACCAAAAATGTACACCTACCACTTTTCTTTTTTTTTTGAAAAATTAACTTTCATACTTAATGAACGCCCTCTATAGATTCACTCCAACCCTTTCTCTTGGATCCTGAGTATATGCTGGTCACCTCTTATACAAGACAGCACCCCCCAACTGCAGCAGTCCGCATCGTAATTTCCATAAATCCTGTGGAGATTCCCAAGTTTTTGCCCGGAGCCCAAAGGAGCAAGCCAAGTTGAAAGGGATCAGAACGAGACGGAACAAAGACCAAAGTTGAATCTGCAAGTGCGTCGAGTCATGCATAACTCCCTCTAGCTACTTGCTGCATCTGTCCAAGTAGCCCTGCTTGCTCCAGCAGCATAAGGAGAGGGGGAGGGGGGGGGGTGTGTGTAGCTTCCTCCAAGTTGGTTTCCCCCAAGCCAAGCAACCTCTCTCTCTCGTCTTGCACAAACTCGGACAATTAGAAGCGAGAATCTGTGTACCTTCGTCATTCCGACGTCGGGCTAACTTGGAGGGGGTTAGACTCCCAAAAATTGGACCGGGGAAGAAGAAGAAGAGAAACCCTCCGCCGGTTGGCTCCAAGCTTGCGAAGCTGTCTCCACCTCTCTGCCTTCTCTCTTCTGAATATTAATTGCCTTCCAACCCCCCCGCCCCCTTCTTCCTTTGAATTAATTACCACCCCAACTGGTTAAAGCAAGCCCCTTTTCCGGCTGACTCGCTGTCCAAATAAGCCTACTTGCTATAGGCCGGGGCATAATCCCTCCCCAGATGTAGGTAGTTTGTTGCGGAAAGATAAATGCGCTGATAAAACGTGATTGCAGATAACTAACTTTGCGGAAGAGGGGAAGGGAATTTTGATTTCGGCCAGAGATGTTTACAGCCCGCGAACTTCGCCATTCGCAGTTTAGCGACATTAGCTCCCGCAGAGTTATTTACTGAAGTTGACTACTCAGAGGAACCTGTGCTATTTATCGCGCTTTGCTACTTTATTGATTTTATAATATAGTTTCGGGATGAGTCTATGTGGGCTTGCTGGAGGAGGTTCTAGTAGAGTTGTGCAGTCGCTGATTATTTCAAAAGCTGCTTATCAGAAGGATAGCAAATAAGTTTTAAAGGTATCCTGGCGCTATGCAACCGTCAGCACTTGAGCAAAGAGAATGGGTTTTCCCCAGCCTTCACATGTTGATGGCTACATATCGCCAGAACAATGTAGTCAAGTAAATCCTTTAGTAAAAAATAATGTGTCGAAATACACAATTCCTAGTGTATTGTGGCTCCTTTATTTATTTTAAATCGTGCCATCTATTCATATCAACTTTCTATATCCTCATCATTTTCCAGCCAAACACCCCCTTGAATCGTTCCATACCTATATAGACAAATTTCCTCTCCCTACAATTATCTTAGAAGATAGCCTTTCCGCTCTGAACTAAGCACTTCAATTAGCAGCATTCAGAAGGTTAGGCTCCTCCCGAGAGCAATGCAAAAATGAGCCCTGACATATTACAATAGCAGGCCGAGGAAATTCCACGGAGGCTTAGAAGCCAAGTGGTGGACTATATAGAGCTAACTTTGTGCCTGAGTTGGCTTTAAACCGACAAGACTTGGCGGCGATTCCAAGACACTTCCTACGGGGAATCTAACCCCGGCTCCTAAATCAATTAAGGGGCTGCTACTTGGCGAAGGATTAAGGAATAAGATCCCCCCTTTCCATTCTCTCCCCCCTCCCCTTCCTCCCTAGCTCTCCTTCCGCCCTCCCTTAGTTTACCCTCCCTTCCGCCATCCGTCTTGATCCACCAAGATGACCAAAGGAGAGGAAGCAACCGACCGCGGAATTCGGTGCATGCAGCTCTGAGCAAGATGAATCGAAGATATTTATCGAGTAATGAATTGGGCTCCATTTTGGTAGGGGCGGGTTCAATTCTAAGTGGGCGATGAGGAATAGATGAAGGCTCACACCCCTCAAGATCCCACAACGTTTGGACAAAGTTTGGACGCTAGGACTTGTTTTGACGTGGTGCCGGTGCAGCTACACGGCTCTTTTCTCTTCAAAGGAAAGAGGTCACGTTGCCTGCAGGTAGATGTACTTTCCATTTGGCTGGGTGGTCATCAGAAGCTGCGTCCTTTGATCTTATTTAACACCATGCCAGCCCTAGCCCCAAGTCTAATCCGCCGTTTCTAATTATTTTGTCTCAATTTTCAAAGCCACGATACGGGTGCTAATGAAAGACAGGACAGTCTGAGCGCAATTATTTTGTTTTCCCAACCCAGGCTTGCAGTGTACAAAGTGTAAAATACAGGCAGAAGGTTCCACTTATTGCTAATGCTTTTTGTTTATGTTCAAAAAGGCTTTTAAAATGCTCTCTGTAAAATAATTACCTAGGTGGCAATTTTTGACCGGTGCAACTCATGCACCAACCTACTGCAAGTCAACATACGCTGCAAACAGGCCAGTTGTACTCTCCGAAAAAAAATACTACAAAGTATAGCTGTGCATGGCAACACCCCGCCTCCCAAATAGCGATAATCAGGTTATCCCGCCCTATGTTCTGGAAGCTACCGTTTGAGGGAGACAAAGTGAGAATAAAATGCATCTCTGGGCCAGCCAGCATCAGTAGCGCAAGTTATCACACGTACCGCAATAATTCCATCATAATATAAGGCGGCCCCTTTCTTAATCCTGCAGGTAAATTCCAGCAGCAATTGCCACAAAAGTCTGAAAATTTATGCATATTGAGCGTCTCTTTTCCCCGCAATGGTCCTTTTCCCTTTGCACATACTCCCCTACCAATCCACCCACCCACCCCCTCATCTCACACACACACACACTGAGAGAGAGAGAGAGCGGGACAGAGAGAGATGGTAATTAGCCCGCAGTGTTGCCACCTGGCCGCGAGCAGAGGGCAGGCAGAGCGTGTGCGAAAGGCTTCCCTCTGGCAGCCGACCAGGGAATCTCCTTTGAAGCTGTGCCCACATCAAGGGCTTCTTCTTTCCCCGGCCACCAAACCAGACCCACAACCCACCCTGCACTATACCACCAGTTGCCAGAAACTTTGCTTATTGCCTGCGCTCTCTTTTTTCGCTGGGTGGGGACGACCCCGACCACAAGAATGATGATTGTTTGCTTGCGGCCCTTTCTGGGGGGCTTCCTTCTCTACTTGGCCTCACTTTGTGTTCTGCCGCCACTTTACCACTCTTCCCTTCTGTGGCTGTTCTACCCCCTGGCCCACCCACCTACTCAACCCAAAACTAGGATAGCCCTAGCACTTTTGTAGGGACTACAAATAATGAAGGCATTCTTGCGTTGGCTGCTATGCTATTGATCTGGAGCGGATTTATAGGCGTTTTGGCGTGTCGTGCTGCCTGACGCGGTTTCGTCAATTTTTTTTTTTTTTGTTAAAACTAGTCGTATACTTTGGAGCCAAAGAATAGCCTCTTGTTTTTGGTACCTAAGCAACACTAGGTGCAAAACACAAGTCGTGCTGGCCCCTTTCTTTCCTGGAACAATCTTTTGGAAACTCCCTCCACCCCCCCAACTGCCCTGGCCACCATCACGCAGAATGCGACCTGTGATGTAAACAGACAAGACGATAACCCGCACTCCATTTCGGGGAAGTGGTCCTAAGTGGGCCCAGCATTGTCCTCCCGCCTTTTGCATGACGGCCAAGACAAAGCTGAGGCTTTCCCTGCTCCCAAAGATAAACTTGGTCACGCAAGATGACCTCCCTCCCCCTCCTCCAAAATCCTCACCCACCTTGTCTAAAAAATCCAATTGGCCGCTTGTCCCCCCCTACCCAGTTATCTACTCACGTCATCACCCATTGTTCCCCTTCAAAGCATTGTTTCTCCCATCTTGGCCAGCCGACCTCAGTCACCTCTTGCGTGTGACTACTAAGGAGGAGGCACTTTCAGAACTCCAGCACACGCTCCCATATCTCTCCCTTTTGTCATGTCACTGACCCAAAATGACGCCAAATTTCTACACACCTTCTCTCCTCAAAAAAAGTAACTCAACTTTCCAACCACCACTTACATTCGCGCATCATAATGCGGGGTAAGTAAAACAGTGGTCCAAATTGCTGGGTTTTTTTCCCCTCCCCCCTCCCCCCCTTGTTTTTAAAGCCTGCAGCTAACTCTGAATAAGGGTAACCACTAGGGAGCAGAGTTATGAGATTTGCACAAGAGCGTGAAGTCCGCACAAAACAAGGTTGCTCTTGCGGGAGTTGGTCGTGAGGCAGCTACTTGCGAAGTAACTGCGCTTTCCTCCCGCCGGGCAATAATAATAATAATAATTAGAATAATTTGGGGCGTGGGGGAGAAGAGAGGCGGTTGAGGGGCGGTGTATATGGGGAAGGGGAGTGAGTGTGAGGGTGGTGCAGGAGGGAGGTGCAGGAGTCAAGAGGCCGGAGCTTTGTTCCCGCTCTGCCTGCCGGTAAACAAAAGGACCTTATCTACTCCCACCATCTTCATGGCCCCTCCTTTTGTTCTTCTGATCTATGAGGGAAGGAGACAGTCTATTGGACTGCTAGAAAACAGGGGAGGGAAGAGGGGGGAGGAACACATCATATATGCGGATATTCAACTCTTCACTCTACTTCTGCACTGGACCAAATCAATAGTCTGCATTTCGCTAGCTCCAAGTCTCACATTTTAGCGATTCGCCAGAGACGCCAAATTGATTTGCTATATTGCGACTCGTGTCAGAGTTCAGACTCTAGAGCCTGCCACCAGGACCTGTTTTAAT
The DNA here is from genome assembly GCA_000934665.2 of Catajapyx aquilonaris. NCBI lineage: Eukaryota > Metazoa > Arthropoda > Diplura > Dicellurata > Japygidae > Catajapyx > Catajapyx aquilonaris. Next base: position 12,398 of record KZ538280.1, read on the forward strand.
AAGGCAAAGTCATCTGTTTGGCAGCAAGTAAGAATTAATTAATGTTTCGGAGAGGGGGGGAGGGGGGGGGGACTGGGCCCACCAACTTTCGGCCCCAGCCAGAAGCTCCAGCCCCGCTCTGGCGTTTTTTCGGTCCAAGCGCAAGTTTCAAGTAGGGGGGTCGTCGGATGCCAATTAGGACACAAAAGATGGGCTGATTCCCTTTGTTGGAATGATGGATGACTCCTTATTGGGCAAGCCTGAAGAGACGCCATCTCAGCCGCCTGAAGCTGCTCCCCCCCCCCCTCCCCCCTTGCAGAAAATGGCCGCCTGGCCTGGCATGCCGCATTACACACACAATCTTCCTCTGATCCGTATAGAGTGGACTTGCAATTAGCCGCATGCGAGCTCCACCCACACGTGTTGCCTTCTACGCCACTTTTTGCCCCCCCTTTTTTTTGCCCTGCCCCCCCCCTCCCCGCCCACCAGGATCAAGTTTACTTCTTCATTTCCATCTCATTCAACTTGTCCCCTTTGTTCGACAGCGGTTCACCGACCAAGATGGTGGAAATAATCATAGCATCACCTTCATATGACATCTACGTTACGCAACTGTATATATCTGATCAGCCTATATGTTGAGAAGGTGCGAATGGAGCCAACCAGCCATTCATCCATCCACAAGTAGATAGAAAAAAAGGCAAAATGGGCCAAATAAATCCCCTTGGCGCTGTTGCAACTGGGGCGGCGCTTTTTCTCTTATTCAGAGGCGTTTGAGAGGATGTGGGGGGTGGAGGAGCAGAGGGGGGAAATGATGAAGCGCCCTCGTGGCTGCATGCGGGATGGGTGGGGGTGAGGGGTGGAAGAGGATTTGGATGGTCGAATAATAAAAAAAAGGGAGGTGGGCAACCTTTGACATGTCCAAGGGGCCAAGGCGGCCCCGTTGGGATCCATTCCGGCCCTCACCTGCTGATTGCCACTCTTCTGCTGCGCCCACTGTGTCCCTTCTGGCTTATTTGGCTTGATGAGCAGCCCGCAGCCTCTCTCATCTTCCGACATTTCTGCCGCTTTACCGACACTTGCAATGAGACTTTTTGTCATTTTTGCAAAAGCCGAATGGGCTAGTTTTTCGCAAATAGAATTCTATGCAGTATGTGAACCTCCTATGAAAAGTTGATATATAATATCAGAGCTGGAGTATACTGTAGAACGTTATTTGTCAGTTGGGGGAACCAATACTCATAATTTTGGACCAAAGTTTTAAAAAATTTTAATTAACATTATTCGTGTGCGCACTTTATACCCTATAATAGATGCGGGGCATAAGCAAAACTTTTCCCCGGCTCTGTATTCATGCACAACTATAGACCTGTTTCCCAAATGTTTTAGTTGTTCTAGTTCGGTTCTGGAAATTTCCGCAAACCCCCCAAAAACGCCCGTGGCCTTTCTTCCAATGGCCTATAAATACTTATAACAGGCGGAAAGTGTCAGAGGGGGGACTCCCCCCCTCAACAACCCCTAGAGCTATAACCCTCGCTTTCCTGTTCTCTTGCGCGAGTGGAAAAAAATGATTTAGCTAATGAAATGCATTTCCTTGCCCGGAATTAAATTGCTCCATGGGCAAAGGTCTCCCGCTGACTTATACTTTCTCGGTCCGGAAAGAAAAAATCTGACAAGGCCCATCTTTCCACTCTTCTTCACAACCCCCACCCGTGTTTCCGGAGCCATCCTTCCTCGCCACTAAAAAAAGATGGCTGTTTCCGGGAACACTGCAAAAATCATGGAGATAACTCTCAACCTATTTTCAGCCAGGAAAAAAAATGTCTGTGGGATGATGTTAGAGCGCCGTATTCTTCGTATGTGAATTAATTACGGCTGAAAATGTCAAGGACGATATAACAGCAGGGGTTGGTGCAATATGTAAATATGTAAAATGTTTATTAAAAAATAGTTGAAGTGTACTGTATCCTTTGGGGCGGTGTCCCAGTTGCATTTTTCCATTTCCTGGCAGCCCCCACCCTTAGCCCCAACCCTTCCTGTGTTAATTGTTGAGTACACTTGGTGCCACACCCCCTTACCCACCCAACAACCCCCCACAACTTGACCCCGCCTCATCTCCTACCACACCTCACCATGCAAGTCCCATTACCACCTCACAATCCTCCCCCCTCCCAAAAAAAGGAGTGGCGACTCTTGGGAATTAAGGTCACATAGTATATTCAGTGTTGCTCCTCTCCCCCTGGCCATGGCCATTCTAGACGAAAAATGATTCTGCAAGATAACTTGCGAGTGCAAATGTGGCCAAATGCGGGAATTTCTGGGTCCAAAATCCGGTGGCGAATGATTAGGAGGCGGCAGTTTTCTGCAATCCCGGCATGATTTGTTCCAAGTGCTCCAAGCTCAGGGAACCGGCAATAATAAGAGTAATAAGGACAAGATCCGCGCCACTTGCCAAATTGCCCACATGTACGTGCGATTCGCATTCTAATGGCTTCATATCCTTGGAGCGGAATGGAAGTTCATGTGTGTGCGGGTGGGTGGGTGGGTGGGCGGAGGCGACGTATGGAGAGCTCATTTGGGCACACGAATTCAGGGAGAGAGGGGAGGGAAGTAGGAGAGAGTGAACAATTTTAGTGGTCATCTCAGCATACCCAAAATTCGTCCTGTGTGAAGCGTTACTTTGACCGATACGAGTGATAATCACCTTGTGATTCTTTGATTCAAAAAGCCTAAATTAGTACATTAAAAACGTTCCGGAAGATAGGGTTGTACATACTGTATGTTTATAAAAAACGTGTTTTTCCCCACACATCATACCCTTCCTACAGTAACGCACTGTACTGCATCAATATTGACATCTGACCGCCTTGCATTTTTGAAAGGTTCCGCCACATACCCTCGGCCCATGGACATTCCTAGCAAACAGACAACTTGGTCGACCCCCAGCCATGGAAGAACCGGTACATTACCCCCGAATATCTCCGGACTCCCTCACTAGGGTTCCAGGCAGGCATTACAGGGTGGCTATCTCAGCTCATTGCCACTTTTTGGAGGGAACATACGCTGTGTCCTCTCCCCAAGGCTTCAATTGGCAGAGTACTCTCCCTACAACCTCATCCCTTCAACTCTCATCCAATAGATAAAAAAAATGCATATGTAGGTTGGATCCATCTGGGCCAGCCAACCCACCCGCCCCCACCAGTCAACCATTCTCATGTGCTAAGTGGGCGAGATGCGCTGTCCAAATGCCTGGCGCAGCTTGAATTTGGAATTGCTCGGCGGCCGTGTTTGAGGTCTGCTCGCCCCGTTCGTGATCTGCATGGCTGCCGGACGATTAGGGGCCATACTGCCCAAGGGCTTGGCTTGGCTTGGAAATGAGAGCAGGGGCTGCTGGACATAGGTGGGTGGAAGGAAGGAAGGAAGGGAGATGGGTGGTGGGTGGGTGGATACAGACCAATCTTATGCACTCACCTCTTCTATAGTGACAATGAGATGGGTAATGTCACTTGAAGTCAGGCAATGTCATTAGCAATACTTGGCAATTCATCGGAGACGGAACAAGTTATCTGTATAAGGCGCTATAAGGACAGAATTGCTAATGTTCCGTCTCCCAACCGGAACCCAAGACGGGAAAGTCACTTGTTATCATATCCCAAGTCGAAATGTGAATTTCATAATTTCAGAAAAAAAATTTAAAGGACATAGGCAAGTGTGAAGTTTCAATGGAGGCGTTGCAATTAATAATAAATTATTATTAGCCTATATGCTTTATTAGGTCGTATAATATGTGGAAAAAAGCTATAGGTAATAGCGAAAGTGAAGTCTTACTTTTGTGGAGTTTTCACGGGCATTGCGTTGCTACATTACGCTAAATTAAACAACATTAGTGCCTACAGGCGTATTTAAATATGAAAAATTGATTTGTTTCTTGCGTTTGCCCCGATGTAAAACAGCGGCTCTGATATTCTAGCCTTATTTATTAATTAGATCGCCTATAAACATTGCTTATACTGGAATTAATGTCCCGACTTTGAGACGGGAATTCATGATCACGTTTACCCTGTTAAGGAAGAGGTGACATCTCGTAGCGAATTCCTCCATATCCATGTGTTCATCCTTACATATAGGCAACCCAAGTTCCACTCTTGTCTTACAGTCCGGTACATATAGCAGGAGGAAACGCTTCGCCGTCGAAACAATGCCATGAACTGTTAATGTAATTTTTTCTTCCATGCCTGGGTTTCATTGTGGGCGACTATCCGGACCAGATACAGCTAATTGTATAGTCTGGTACACCCCGCATTTGCACAAATAAATTTTCATGAAACTTTAATAAATGCGATTCAGAGTGACATTTCCGTACAACCTTCCTTCACTACTGTTTGCTTCCCGTAGTAATTCTTCCTAAAAATTAAATCAGACTTTGATATGCCTCCAAGCCTGTAATAACAGCCGACCCAGGCAAGGGCAACATTCCATCCCCACAAACTTACACACTGTATGGTAATGCACGGATCGATGCCGTTTTTAATCAACATCGGATATAATGACCCCATTCAGGTGTTGGCTCAGATCGATCCTCGTTTGTTCCGCAAATTATTTTAACCGTTTCCGTTGGCCACTTTTTTTTTTTCTCTCCGCGAGCAGGTACCACTTGCTTCCTGAATCATCCCTCCCTGTCTTGCGGCACCCTGCATTATCGCCAAATGAAAGAGTAACGTCCTAACCTTTGTGACCCAACCAAAAGAACAACCCCGCCCATTTTAAGTGTCGCACACAAACGATCTCAATATAAATTCTACCAACATATGACACCCCATTATATTTTATGCATTTAAAAAAATAATAATAATAAGGCGATAATATGTGGAGTGTTGAGATAGAGAATGCGAAATATCCTCCCCCGCCAAAAAGGGCTGGAAAGGCAAAGAGCGAGCGGGGACGTTAGGTTAATCAAATTAGCCAACAGCAGGAAGTTTCCCGCCCCGCCCTATTCCTAACCGAAGAATAATACCTGCCGCTGGCAACCCCGTCGGGAGGAGCCCGCTAATAATGATGTACAAGGGGAGGGGGTCAGGGAGAGGATTCAGGGGGAGGGAGGGAGGGAGGGGAGAGGGAAGCCAGCAAAAGGAGGAGGACAGAAATCCTCTTGCTCTATACCTATTTCCCACAGAATCCTCAACCTCTATGTTGGCGTTTTCCTGGATATTCTAGCTGGCAAGGTGGGCAAACACAGCATCCCTAACATTGTATCAAACTTACATGCTGGGAGTATACACATGTACAGTTGCTGGTACGGGTCATATGTAATATGCATATTCTGCCTGGTCGGTTCAATCGATCAGTCCGCGGTGCTCATTTGTTATGCTGTAAGATGATGCCAGTTTTTTTGTGTGTGTGTGCTTCATAGCGCACGGCCTGTTTGTATATGAACACTGTATTCTTGCCACATGGGAATTCACTTTTTCACGTTTCGGGTCCTAACTTCAAAACGGGACAGCGACCCGGTTTGATAACTAAATATCATGCAATTTGGGGTCTCGGTCGTGTCAAAAGTACCGATAGTTAAATTTTACTCGTTGAATGAGTTTAAAATGTACGTACTCTAAAATAACCCATAAAACCAATACAGCTCCCAATTCCACATTAGGCCTATGATCGCTACTTATTGTTGTCCCGTTTTGAAGTCAGGACCTGAGACGGAGTAGATGACCCAAATCGGGACATAAATTACAGTGTACTGAAATATGGCTGAAAAGCCTGAGAGATCATAATAATTTTGAGATACGAGTCTACAATATAATTATGAAGGTTTCATTACCACTTATTTTTTGAAGTACCGGTACTGCAATATTGAGCATTCAGAGAAGTGACTCGACCATCAGAAAGTATAAGTCAATTAAACTCAATTTTGACTAATATGTGACTGATCATCCTTATTGATTTAATCTTTTCATACCATATTAAGAACTCATAATTGGAGATTGCTGAAGCCTTTCCTAAGGCCAGATTGTATCAACTCATATACCTCAGCAGTCTACATACTAATCATAGATTTTCCTTAATTTGTGTTGATACAACCCGCCCTAAGAGCGCACCCGTCGTTATGTAGGCCATTTCCATCACCCTTGACCGCTTTAAGCTCATTAATAAACCGCCGTGGCCGAACCGAAAAAAAAACCCGCGCATTTTTTCTCTCTCAAAAAAAACACGCTAATAGGTCCGTGCGTGGCCCATTTGATCAAATAGCCACGCATGCACATCATCACCAGAGAATGAATCCGGCAGGTAAGAAGTCAATCAGCGAAAAGCCCTAACAAAAAAATATATGTATACAGCAATGTAAGCTTACAAGTTCTGAAATAAGGTTGCAAATGGATGGTAGGGTGGGGGTAGTATGTGAAGGGGGAGGGTGGATTAATCCCTTTGGGAGGAAAGCGTGTGTGGCAGGCTGCTACCTGAGACTGGCCCCGCTAACAAATTACCTGCCCACTGCCTCTCTCTCATGAGCTGCACCCTTTCGCGTGCTTGTTAATAATCCCCGCATGCACATCCCCACCCCTTCACATACATGCGCATCCCACCTTCTGCACTCCACCCAACCCAACCCTATTCCACCCACTCCCCCTAGCACCACACACGGACATACATACACACACGAGCTTTACATCTCAATCTGGAAACTGGCGAGGTGACTGGCTCGATTGTGCCAATATCAAGCGTTTGGGTATAAAACGGGAGAGCTAAAAGCTGTCGTGCAGGCTCCCTCCTCGCCCATGACCCCCAAAGGGCTGGGACACCTTGCCTGCTGCCCCCCACTGTCCCCTTCCAACCCCCACCCCCACCCTGCCCCCTGCCATCCCAACACGCCTCGTCCATTTGCCCCCCACCTCCCCTAAACAACCATTCTATCTCTATAGGACCATCATGATGATGCAAACGGATAACAAAAAAAAAAGGAGGGCGCCACTGAGAGAGAGAGCTGAAATTATATGGTTTACTCCCTCCCCGCATTTTTCCACGTCAAACGAAAGGTACTTCCATTCAATACAATCACTGCTAATATTCCTGAAAATCGTCCTGATAGTAACCACCCGATACATTCTGCACATTCTCATAAACAAAGAGGAAGGAATTTTTGCGCCCACTTGGCAGACACGGAATGTTGGAAACAGCTTGACGGAATATCATTCCGCTGGTATGGTCAGCAGGCATTTCCCCATTATCCCAGAATATCGCATTTGGTTAGGTATTTGCAAGAAAATAACTGTTCGGCTCCTGGGTTGACCAAGTGTTATTTTGGAAGGCTCCGGAGCACAACACAGATTAGGATGGAAGTAGAAACAAAGACACACACACACATAGAGAGCCAGCCAGTTTTTGGTGGGTCCCTGTAGCCTCTTTTCCCATCGACCCTCTCTCTCTCTCTCTCTCTCTCTCTACCCTCCCCTCCATCCCTCCCTCCCTCCCACAAACCCTGGCCAACCCCCAACTCGGCAAAGGCTTAGCCGGGCTCAGCGTCCATTACAACCCATTACAGAGGCCCCATTTGCATAGTGGGGAGGCCGGCATAGAGCGCGCGCCGGATAGATAGATCTGCCCTGACTGCCCAGCTATAGTGGGATAGAGCACGTCCGGGGTTCATGGGTACGGGCAGGGGGTGGGATTGGACCTGGGGGCGGGTATGGTCAGGTGGAGAGGGTACTTCCGGTGGCCCACTTCCGCCCCCCCGCCAGCAATGGAAATAATATAAGGGGGGAACATAGTTCCCAGTGCACCCACCCACCCCTCAGTCTCTCTCTCTCTCTCTCCCAGCCACCCCCGTGATTGATTGACGCTTGGGCGGATTTGGATTCCAATTGGAGTCGTCGCCCGGAGCAGCTCCCGGAATGCCTAATAAGGCGCCGCCAACTCCAATTCGTCCACCCTAGCCCAAATTTTATGTCCCAACTGGACATTCCACCTGCCCGGAACCATCACCCGGATTCCAATTATTCACTACTGCGGCCAACATGGTCTAAGATGGAGAATACCCTCACCCATAAGAGTAATATATGAAAGAGCTCCTGACCCATCATGCTACTTTTTTGAGGCGTGTTGCGAGATCTGGTGGTCAATTAGCCTAATCGTGGCGCCAAGATGGGGACCCCTTTGAATCTACTCTCATTAGTCCAAGGAGCAATTAACGTTATTAAGTCCGGCTGGCGGATAGGGGAAAGAGGTGGTGGCATGATCCATCTGCAGGTGGAGATGAACCCTGATTGGGCAAGCACGGACAGGCCCCTAGGTGCGTTCTTGGTTTTTCCAGTGTACACACAGAGAGAGACAGGGGGAAAAAAAACTGGCCCCCAAACCCACACCTGCTAGTCTTGCGGTCCCGCAAAAAGAGTCCATTATTTTTATGACTTTGTGCGGAGCCCACAGAGACCTACGCCCTTTGAGCTTCCCTCGCTGACACTTGCACAAGGCTCTCACTTTTACGCCAAAAAAATAATATATAAAAACAACCCCCCTCGTATATATATGTGTGTGTGTGTTCTGTGCGTACCTCCCCCTGTTTTAATCCGGCTCGGAAAGGATTAGCTTCTGGATTTCTTTGTGTGGCTAGTGTCCATACCTCCGACTTTTAGGTCAGACTTCAGGTACAATCCTGGACTCATGCTGCCCCCAGTCGAAACCTGAATTCCGTCCACCTGCATGCCCACTGTCAACCATATCCCCCCCATGTTTATAAAACGGGCTTTCACTAAACAAGCAAAAGCAAAAGCAGACTCCCTCAGGCACCAGGACATTTAAATATAATGCCTGGTACTAGTTACATCGACGTCTTATCTAAGGTGGGTCTAACAGATGGCACCTTATCATACTGATTTCTCAAGGAGGTTCTTTTGAGATAATCACACCAGACGGTGAGTGTCAAGTTGGAGCAGAAGGTGTCCACTTCAAATCCGTCTTTTTGTTTGGGAGTCCCAGGTTTCGTCCATTGGTTGAGCGCAGATGTGTCGTGAGCACAGGTGATTAATCCTTGCAAGGTTAACCATTACTCGGTTTTTATCTAGTTCAAACAGAAAAGTGAGACATGTGGGGTGGCTTAGGAAAGAAGTAAAGAGCAGAGCGATGTCTCTTATCAGCTTTTTCAGGCCAACTCAGATTACATACATATATATACACACACACGCACATAAAGACCCCCCCCCCCCCACCCCCCCCCCACCCCATNCATTCCGGGCGGCAGCGAAACGTAATGATTTTAGTGCAAAGAGGCGCGGCAAATTCGCGGACAATCCCATCTCTGCAGAAATTTTGCGCTTTTTTCGTCCCTTTCTCCTAGCATCCGCAGGGAGTAGATCAAAGCCGTGCCCTAACAAGATGTTTGCGACGCTGACGAAGCCAACTCGCTTTGAGAAAGTTGAGAAGGTGTCCCTTGTCTAATTAGTCCTCTCGTTATTTTTTTTTTGTTAAGTGAGAACTTTGTCAATAAGAAAGATACGTGATTCTTCTCCCTGAAGAATCCTCTGCCAGAGGAGAGAGAACGGAGAGGGAGAAAAAAAAAACTTTTCATCCGAAGAGACCGAGATGAAAGAAGGCTTTCTGCTGCTCATCGCAGCTACCACCTTTTGTGTTGCAGAAATTGGAAGGAGAGGGTAGGAGGGGGGAGAAAAATCTGCGCAGGGAAAATTTCTCATCCTCCAAGCCTTTCCAGCTGGAGTGTCATTAGCTAATTACGCAAAATCTCAACTTTCTTGCAAACTCACTTTTCATGCCTTGCAAAAGCGAGCATGCGAATTTTCTCCTCCCCCCCACCCCCCTCCTGCCTCCCTGGAGATTTTTTTTTTATTCGACCTGGCTGTTTCTCAAAGACTCTTTGAAAAGTCTGGGCAAAACCTTGTTAAACTGCTTAGAAACAGTTATTAAGCCATCTTGCCACTCCCGTTTGGGCCTTTTGTCATTCAATGCCTTTGCGACGTCTTTCCTCGCCTCGGAGGCAGGCTCATTAGTGTTAATTGGTGCAAAAGCAGTCGGCACATCTTTTCAGGCCCCTCCTGCTCTTCTTCCTTCCGCCACAACGGAGTAATAAACAAGAAACCCCAACTTGCTTCATCAAGTTAAATGAGCAAAGACCTCGCCTACAAAGACCGGAGCCCCCAACATCTTAGAGACTCATTTTCGCTCGCCTTCAAATGAGCAGCAAGGGGGAGCTAGGTGGGGCAAAGGGGGACAAGGTGGGGGACAAGAGGGGGGTAAAGTCTCCCCCTTCACCCCTCCCCCCCTCAACCCCCCTGTTCCGACAACAAGAGACTTTCCTAAGTGGCCCGCTCCGACCTTTAATTACGCTCACCTTTTTCGGCCTGCATCGTCTCAAGCACCGTTTCCTGACTCCGATTGTCCCCAGGCCCAGCATACCGCACAACAAGTGCCCCTTTTTGTGTCAACAACGCAGTGCATGTACGGAAGAGTCAGCGGCAGGATTTTCTGGGGGTAAGCAAAATGTCATAGTTTGCATTAATTAGAACGTATGCAAGGGTGGGAGAGGACCTAGGTGTATAACTCGAGGGAAAAGGCTTTGGTTGCGTGGCACGTGCCAGATGCGGCTGTGCCAAGGCCTTATCTACTCGACTCCAGAGGGTCCTTCCCGACACCTTTCGCTATCTTATCTTCAAATGGATGCACCACCTCAAGTCGAAACTTCGCAGCATTGCTTGGGCCTCCGGACACAAAACATGTTTCCGCTGGTATGATACGACTTGGGGTAGTAAGTTGTGGCATTGAAGTTTGCAAGGACTGCCGTTGGGTACGTCGACGATACGGTGCAGTCGTACGAGCGACCTTCAAGTAATGACTGTACCCATCATATTGGATCTTCGAACCGTTAGAACTGTTAGAAATATTCATCCGCTTAGTGGGGGGAAAGGTGTGCAGAGGCAAAGTAGTTCCACATTTTTAGGCGTCAATGTCACTGCTTGTGTGTCATAGGTTCGAAAACCAGTGGGATTTCCAGCTTGGCAACCCAAACTCCGGCCGCGATGTAATACTTCCCTAACTTTATTGCAAAACCTACACGCTGGTTCAGTTATTAGACTTCAAATATAGATTTATGTTTTTTTTTGCTCTCTCTCTCTCTCTCTCTCTCTCTCTCTCTCTCTCTCTCAATTTTACCCTCATGACTACCCCCTCTCTACCTGAACCCACCCCTGGAGCCCTTTACATGGGCAAGTCGAGTCAACACACGACGCGGAGTCTCCTCGGGGCGACCTGTACATATGTCCACACACTCACATATCCCCCGGGAGGTGCTGCCCTGTCCTCTTTAAGCTGGGATTTCACCTACCCCCACCCCTCCCCCCAGTCTCTCCCCCCCTCTCCCCCCTTACCCTCCCAGGCAGGGCACCCATTCGAGATATAGGCCGGGACCGGGCTCTGTGCTGTTTCTGATGCTTTGCTGGGGCTCCGGCACTACACTTTGCAGGCCGGCTTCGATTTCAAATGTAAGCGCGCCAGCTCACATGACCTCTTCCCCCCTCCTCATTCCCTCTTTACATTATGTGCGCCCCTGTGTATGTGTCTGGTATAGTGCAGTGGTCGTTTTACATATGGCTATGCTGTGTTGTAAAGCGCTAGTGTCACCTGCAGGTTTTACTTTGGTGGCTCTGCCAGGCTCTAACAATGTGGGTGCACAGATTCATAGGGTGCTTATCTCCATAAATTACGTAGTCAACAACCAGTACACAGAAGGAAGGATAGCCAAATATTTACTGGCTGCTTGTTAACTTTATAGTCAACGATAGGGGTTCAGTGTATAAGACCACACCTTTCTTTGATAAAAAATACATCTTTCTGGCCACTGAATTGAAAACGGTGCTACATATTCACCCCTAACATGTCACTCTATAACCATATTAGGAGAGCCATGAGTCAACGATAAATTTGACATATAAAATGTCACCGCCTTCAACCACTGGCAGCTTCCAAGAAGATAACTAACCAAGACGCATTCAGATCATAATAGTTATGAACAATATTATATCTCCCTCCCTCAGTCATAACTCCCGTGCACAACATCCATGCCATCCGATCTCACATGAACCACCCCACCCCCCAACACTCACCCACCCCCCTTTTTTCCCTATTTTCTCCGGCTGCCCCTCGCTTTATGCGCGCTAACGCAAACATAATTAGAGGATCACGTTTCGGACTTGGATCAGTCGGCGGCGTTGCCGACTTGCGCAGAAGGGACACCGCCCTTGTGTGGGTGTGTGTGTGTGCATATGTGAGAGTGTGTGTGAATGTATGTGCTCTGCGTGTAGGCTTGAATGTGCACGAAGAGGGGGGGAGAAAAAAAATAGGGGGAGAAGTTGAAATGTGGAATAACTTTATAGCAAAATTTCACTTCAGTTCTCTGAAAATCGTTCAGAAACTGCGCCAATGATTAACTGCGTTTTTTTCCCGCTCTCTCTGCCGCTCTACTGATGTGAATTAGGCCTAGTACGCATTTGCTATACAGTACATCCTGCAGGGCTTCTATGCAAAAATAATATACATCGATATAGCTTTTAACTGGGATGCGAGACTTCATGTGTGTCACAAACCCTATATGTGCCTCACAAACTCGGAATGTTAACATTGCTAACATGTGGTTTGAGCTACGATTGCAATGATGCTACTTGACTATATAGTTTGTTTCTAGAAAAACCAAAAGTTTAATCGCAGTTTATTAATGTATAGGACGTTTTCAGCCACATTTATCTGCACGTTAGTGTATAAGCCTCAGCTTTTTTTTGTTGCAATATTTAGAATCTATCTCTGCTATTTGTTCATATGAGCAACTATACATTGCAAAACTAAAACTGCCTATGACTATAACTACTTAATCGATTTACGCTGAGCATCTAGCCCAACGCCATACCTGGCGCTAAAACGTAGTGGTAACGGTTGAACCATCGCTCAAATGAGCAAATCTAATCGCAGGGATATGCAATAAAAGCTATGGGCAACCTGGTGGATACCATTGACCATACACAATGCACCTATGAGCAATAGGCGCAGTAGATGTATCGAAACCAAACAAATTTTTATACATATACCGTACATTCCGAAAGACATTTATAGAAACACGACAAAGGATATTGCCGTAAGTACATAAAAATATCCAAATGATTTTTTACTGTGTAAACAAGATGTCTCAAGAGTCACCTGTCCCAGAACTAATGTGAACAGCTCGCTTTTTATATTTGGCGCAACTGTCGGACCGGATTGCATCATGCATATTATTGTTATTGGTTGCTGAAGATATATATGCACTCTTTTCAATAAGTACTTCACACCTGCCTTCCAGCAGGGTATCAATCTCTGATCCGCTCTTTTTCTACCACCACGGATTTGAGCTGACTTTCGCGACACCCCATGCGACACCCTCTATGGTTAATCCACAGTGTTGAGAATCCAGGCAGCAATGCAATGAGGTACAAAATTGACCATCCCCTGAATGCACAGCACCCCTTTTACACGGAATCCACATTGGCACCTTCCTCAATAAAATTCTGTATTAGTGAAGTATCCTCTAGGGCCTATAGGTATATAAGCTTTTCCCCTGACTCAATACCAGTAGTTTCAAAGAAGGCTTATGAGAACGCAGAAGTGCAGATTTGTCGTGTAACATCACATTCACTGTATAGTTTTTGATACGGCCATAGGCCGAAACTTTTTTTGATATAGTGACGTCCCTTTGACGCGAAGTGTCAAGCCGCATAGGCATCTATATGACAGGTACTTGTAGAGAGGAAAAAAAACTATAAAATGACCTGGTTGCGGTTACTGTTACATTAGATTAGACCGAAAAATAATCATAGTTTAGGACACAATTTCTGTCTGCAATTTTTATACCTTTCCCTAGTATAAAATGCGTGACAAAAACAGCTAACTATTTACAGTGTTGTCGCGTGTCTTAGAATAAAAATTGTACTACAAAAAGGCTTAAATCGCGCTTTAATCCATCCCTTCAAAAAATCAATACATCCGAAGATAGCTATTTTTCTTTTCAACTTCCGTCACTATTCAATATAGAATGTCTGTAAATGATAGTTCTACCGATTACGTCAACTTATGTATAGGAATATCCACAAACTGATATACCTGCAGATATGCTCTGATTGCTATAAAGACATACGCAGCACCCCTATACAAAACGAACCTGCAACATTATGCTCCACATTTTAACACTGCCCTTATACAAATAATGTTCCGTTCACTACACACGTTGATGCATTGCCCACTGTAAATACAACCAACTAGCAAAATACCGCCGGTTAAGCGCAAAGAGTAAACATGAAAACGGAACGAATAGTCTGAACTGTAAACAATGTATCGTGAAAGAGCAGAGGAAAAAAGAAAAGAGTGGACCGAGTACCTTCTCTATACATAAACGTAAAAAATATTGTAATACTACACGAGTACAACTCTGAACGTGAAATAGCTAAAGGGGTATGTTTATAAATAATTTTTTTAAAAAAAAAAACTGTCCTTTCTGCATGTCTGCCTAGATGACAATTTCCCCTATACGAACTGTAAGAGAAATGCAGCTTTTGACTCAATTTTTTTGCCTCCAGAAGAGCTCTAATCCATAGTAGAGAGGCTGGAAGAATTGTGACAGAAGAGCTCCCTGTAGCACTCTGCGCTCAGTCACTGTTAACTGCAAAAGCAAAAAAAAAAAACTCCACACAACAATTCTTATGCTAAAAGCAGATATGCAAAATAATATGAAAAATCCGGGTCATCTAAGCACACTGCACTTAGCACATTTTCCCCTTCCAAAAAACTCGTGACCTTCATTTTTTTTTCCTCCCCCACCCCCTCTGGCACTACCCCTGCAGGTCCCAAGAGGCTGGTACGGGTTGTCGCCGGGGTTACCAGCAGCAAGCGCCAGGGAATTTTCCCTGCGTCGGGCAACGTTGCGGTGCATGGCAGCCCCCTCCTAATGAAATAATAGAACGGTTCATGGGGATTAACGCGGATTGGATGCGCCCATTATAAAACGGCCCGACTTTTATCTCCTGCAGCTTTTTTCCACTACCTGTGCATGATGTACATCCTCGATGCACCACTTAGAATATTGCATATAGTTTGGACCCCCCCCCCCCCTTTTTCCGCATATGTGGCTGGGAAGTCCTGCAAATGTTGGCCGGGTCCTGGATATTGAAGAGGGAAACCTTAAAAGTGAGCCTGGTACCTGGGAAGCCTGAGAAGTGTCTTTGGGACTTTGAAAAGCCCCGTGGTCGACCCTGATGCTGTATTTTTTTTAAAAATATATTCTAAAGCTAGGCCTATAGATGGGACCTCGTAGAGAAAAGTGCGGGGAACGTGAGTAGGCGTGGGGCGTGCACCTCGTCACGTGACGTGCACGGAAGCCACTTTATGCGCCGCCGTAATTTGTAACGGACGCTGCATGACTGCTTCTATGAGCCCGCTGTGACGAATTTATTAGAGGCCAAGCGGATTGCAGGTTTCGGATTGCCATGGCCCAGCTACAGGGGGAGGTTTAGGGTGGGGTTTGGATGTGTAGAGGGGGTGGCAGCTAGGGGAGGGCCATCATCATGCTATGCCTGCTATCATGTAAGGGTTTATGACCAAACCCTACACCACGGACACCCCATCTTCCAGAGCAATGTAGAAAGAGTCAAGACTCCATTTTGAATCCGAATCCCTGACCTGATCCAGGGTTTCGTGACGAGGGTTATTGGTGTTGGGGTAGGTGATGGTGATCAATCAGGTTCCGGAAGGGAAGCGTGCGGCCGATATTGACGAGGAGCCTGTATTTGGGGTGTAGTAACGTGGTGATCAATCAGAGTAAGCGGAAAAGAAAGGAGGAAGTTCTCTCCCCCACCACTTCCTGACCAGGTGCGCTTCTCACCTGCGGCATAACCTTCTGAGTGATGGGGGCTGCCTCTCAGCCTTCAGGGTCTAGTATGCAGCAGAGACAAAGGTGTGGAGGAGTTTGTGGCAAGAAGGTGCTGCTAACAGGCGCAATTAATCACGATTAGGTGCGTTAATTTGTTGACGAGGAATGGCGGCGCCCTGCTAATGGATTCTGGCCCAAGACGTAGGCCTCAAGTTGCCCGACTAATTACGCGCCTCCACTTCCGGCCACAAGACAAGAGCTGGGCCCAAGCTGTCTCCTGGAATGTTCCTAACTTCCTGGCTCCAGACTCTCAAGATCACCGCAGCCACCTGTCAACCTCCAACTTGATCACTATGCTCCTGAGTTACTTTGCCTCCCTGCCTTCCTCTCGAATTATTGCCGCACTTAGTTTCCCCCTGCACATAATTACCTGCTACTTCCGCCCAACTCTCTCTTCAGCATCCACAAGGCTTCAGATTCCGCTTTCAACCCAGGTTGTAAGGATCCGACTCAAGAACTTGCCACTAGTATTATCTTACAATGTTCTTGCGGTCTCTGCGTACAGCCAATGGGATAATACCT
Source organism: Catajapyx aquilonaris (assembly GCA_000934665.2). Classification (NCBI taxonomy): domain Eukaryota; kingdom Metazoa; phylum Arthropoda; class Diplura; order Dicellurata; family Japygidae; genus Catajapyx; species Catajapyx aquilonaris. The sequence continues at coordinate 28,851 of KZ538280.1, forward strand.
CGGCTATTAAGCTGAACCAGCTTAAAAAGTGGATTTATTTTATCGTTTGTTGAGAAGGAAAGTTAATAAGGAGCGATTGCATCTACTTATAGGCAGTAGAGGCCCCACCAACACACTGAAAAATTTAAAGCACATAAATATTCATTAGATGAATTCACATGGCATAAAACAATTTTATTTACCTGTCCAAAAATTTATGCACTTACTGAATACTTTCATATGTGTATAGGAGTACAGTGTTGGACATTAACCGCGTCATACTGCTTGCGACATTTCTGATGCGCCAGAAGTGCAAATCGAAGTGATAGTGTGTGTGAGCCGTGCGAGTAAGAAGAGGTAGGCTTTGAGTGACGTCACCGGCTGGGGAGCAATGGAGAAAAGCCTTGTCCCCAGCCAGTGACGTCACCGAAGGGCTACCATTTCTTACTCGCACGGCTCGCACTCTATCACTTCGATTTGCACGTCTGCCGCATCAGAAAATGTCACTAGCAGCATGACGGAATTACTGTCCAGCACTGTATACGCATCAAAGCGGATCGTACTATACAATCGGCTGTAAAAGTGTATAAATACCTACCAGAAAGACAATGCATGGAAATAGGAACGATTGTAACTTGCGTAGAAATATATATATAGATGTGACATATGTTGGGAATAGCGAATATGAACCCGACTTGAAATCAATGAGAATGGAGGCTTGTATTCAGTACGTGTAAATTGTGCAGAGAAGGATGAATAAAAAGAGCGAGCCTTCTCTCACGCCTGTTCCAGTTGGTCAGGTTCGGAGACTCCAATGCCTGGGCACAAATGTATAGTACAACACAAAGTGCCTCGTGGGCCGGAAAAGGCTGAGAACCCTTGCACCCAGCCTACTGTTTCCAGCCTGGTTATAGTTTCGCTAAATGAAGCGGAAGGACGATCAAATGTCGCGTCACCAGACCTGTCCGAATTTCCCTCTCAATGTAATTACATCATATCATTGACACGTTAGGCAAATCTCACTTTTGGGAACCCGAGGCAGCCTATATGTGCATAGAGGTGTATAGTGTAGTCCAGCAACCGGAGTGTATGTAGTCGGATGGCTATACGCAAACGAGGAAATGCTAATTTCCAGTGAGCATCAGAGAAGGATCCTGGAGGTAAGACAAACCCCTTGGGGAAGGGTTTGGGGAAGGGGGGAAAGGGTGGGTGGGGGAGCAATAAGGCTCAGTTGGCACGTGGCAAGCAAGTATTGCGAGAAGAGGCGTAATGGAATGCAAATGGGTAGGCAAGTCCCCTCGGGCGAGGCGCAAATGGCTCCCAACGGCAATAAGGCCAATCTTGGCCTCCTTACGTCTTGGGAGCAAAAGCCGCCCTCGCCCCAACGACAAGGAGACAATCCCAATTCCCTCATTAGCAGCATTATGCAAGACGTACTTGCTAATTACCACCCTTCTGCTCTGCTCTGTTCTGCTCTGCAGCTCCTTCAGATTTCCTTCTAAGGCCCCAGCGCCTATACCCTTCCACTCCAACTGTAACACGAGTTGGTACATTTGTTAGACTGCGAGAATAACAGCTTCCTCTGATACTACGCTATATATACAGAATATAGAGACCCATTTGGATGGTAGGGAGCCATCGTAAGTTCAAATGCGACTTAATTCCGCTTTAATTATGTTTATGTTATTGTGTCAATTTTTGGTGTAAGTGCAGTTGCAGTCGGCCATAAAGAGTGGTTTCACCCGCATTTTTCCTTAAACGTATTTAAAGTTTTAAATTTAACATATATGCTTCATGTAACCAACAAATAGGTCAGCTAATGGTCTTATATTGCGGAAAAAGTAAAATTCTGATAATGATCTGAGCCCATAACTTTATTGAACAGTTGTGCGCACGAATAAAAAGCAATCACTGATTAGAAATTGAAACCTAATTCACACGCCATTGTCTCAAACTTAATTCTGTATCCACGACCCATTCATAATGAAAGCAAAGCCAAAGTTTCACGGTATTTTTTAAATGTATGTAAAACTATTTATAGGTCAAACATGTCATTTCAGCCGAATTCATTGAATTACTGGTTATTTTCTTATTTGATGACAGTTACGAGTTGAACGAACTTTTCAATCACGATTAAAAAGTTCCACCTACAAACACATAACCGGCGGGGAATTCACCGGATCATATCAGTATAAGACACGACCAGTTTGCGTGGGCTCGATTCTCTTTATAACCCAACATCAAAAACTCACGATTCATTCAATAACCTCATCACGTTTCATCATCAGCCTACACCTGTCTCCACACAAAAAAAAAAACAAATCGCAACAATTCATTGAACCTTCCTAGCCATTTTATACAGCAGTCCACAGGTGGAAATCGGAGTAGAGCAATCCGAGTTCTTCCCAAGGCGGCAGTTAAGGCGGCGAAAAGAGAAGCCTCCTAGGACCACTTAAGATGTTATTAAGGAGTTAAAAGGCGATCCCCGAGGCATCTTGGAAGCGAGATCCGGACGCAGCTTGTAGCGGAAAGAGGAAAGTGGGGGAAGGGAAGGAAGGAGGAGGGGAGCCTCCGTGAATCCAGAAGCCACTTTGGGAGTAATAGAGTTCTAAGATGGGGCTCCTAACCCCCGCAGCCCCAGCTTAGGGAGCTCATTAAGGAGCCAGGATCGGATCAAAGGAAAGGAGCTGCGGTCTTGCGGCTGCTGACAGCCAGTACCGGTATACAGTGTAGCGATCCTGTACACCACGGATCTGGATCAGCCTACTGATACGCTACCCCCCCCCCCCACGCCTGCCCAAATTTCCTATCACGTTACCTCCCCACCCCTCATACATCCTATTTGCCAATGCGCCTAATAAAGCCCGCGTTTACATCTATAATCCGATTAGTGGCACTTCACTCCCGCCACTCTTCGGATTGCCGAATAAGACACATGTTGAGTGGGATTATTTTGGGTCTGTTCAATCACAGTAAGTGATTTTCAGGGTGGCATTCTTCTCTCTCGGAATGTGCCTCCGTACTACAGTACACCAGAGTTTTTTTTATGTTTTTTTTTTAAAAAAACGAGGGATATGCTACAAATGAACCCCCAGCAGTACGAGGAACTCATCAATATCTGCTGGAATCCTAGGATTACAAATTCCATTTATAATCTGCCTGACGACAAGATCCGTGTTTACGAACCTCTCGTAATGACCAAATTTCCAAATCTTATTTTTAACAAAAAAAAAATCCTTTCAGTAAGTAAACAGATTCGAGGCCCTAATTGACAATAGCGGTCTACACTTTTTTAAATAAAAAAAATATTGGAAAACAAATCTGTCAATAATCTCTCTTTGCCTCCTCCCTCCCACCCACTACCACCTTCACCTCTTTGCTGCAGGCAGAGCAACATAGGCTTGGAGCTTCCCCTGGCGCTGGGAATGCACCGAGCTAATCCTTAATCCTGGACCCCCCCCNGCCCAACTAGAGGCGCCTGGACTAAGCCAACCATTGTGCTGGCCATTTCAGATTGGCCGCTCCCAACAAAGGGGATTTGTGGCTCCAGAGAGAGGGGCCGCCTCTCTTGTTCTAGCCCACCTTCATGCACACCAAGCCCCCCTCTTTTCCTACCCTTTAATCGCCGCCTAAGCCCTACGGGACCGCCCCTTCCTCTCCCGTCTCCCAAAACTTACTCTCTATTTGCAATCCTATCTCAAGCCACCCAACATTATTGCACTGGCCAGCAGTCCAGGGGAGACCCACAAAAATACGTATACTCCTGCTCACCAACACTTACTCCGCTTCCTTCCGCTCTTATCTAGCCCACAAGCCGGATGCTTGCTGCTACAGAAGCACAGGGGGTGCTTCAAGGATTCTGACCAGGCTCAACTCTGCTGCTATTACTATGTTATCGGCATATTTTCAAACAGCAGGCTTGGATGATATCATCTGGGAATGACCAGTGGGGTGGAACATTTGAGAGTACTCGGGGACATAGTTATCAGATTGGGCTCAAGTTAAAGGTTAGAGGGCTATTTTTGTGGTATTTGACGATTTCATTTGCAGAGTCACATTTTGGTCAAGTATACAGTCCACTTGGGCAACAGCTAAATCAACAATGGGTAGAATTTTCGTCACACTGCGAGTTACTGCAAAGTTAGCAGTAACTAGCAGTGGGACGAAAATTCCACCCAATATCACCAATGACTGATCGTTCTGCAATGCAACACTATTGTCATGAGTCGTTATTTTCCTTTAGCGCTTAATGAAATGGACTGTAGTTTTGGCGTCTCTATGTATTGAGGCCTGCAGGCATGATCGTTATATTGGCTGTGTATTGGTTTGATTTTCAATAGCATGCGATAGAGTACATGTTGATATTATTACTTTTTTTAAAGAGTCGTGTTACACCTGGAACCACAACTTTGCATGATAGTAACATAGAGTATAGGAAGGTGTAACACAGCATACGACACTGTAGTAGCTACAGTCACCGTTCTTTTTTACATTAATTTGACGATTTCGCTCTACGCCAACCTTAATTAATCATCTCCATTCAAGCGAGACAGTTGAAAACGGGGGGTTTGTACACTTGTCCGATATGACACTCTGCAGTACTGTAACGCAACCCAAATCACGCGTATCCAGTAAGGTCGAGTCTAAAAACAGGCAAAGAGTACACTATTTTGATATCCGAACACTATGCGGCATCCATTAATAATTAAATTAGATACCCGAATCAGAGTCTACCTTCCTTAAAAAAAAACGATAATCATATTCACACAGGTTTTTACTACTACCACGCTATATGCCACCACTCTTTTCTAGTCTTATATTACCCCTGCAGTCATGATCAGCTCTCTCCCCCCCCTTTAATGCCGTTACGTCGATTACGGCACAGGCAAGCTAAACTGATTACCAGTTTGCCCCTTACATCCACTTGCCCCGCACGACAGTAGAGGCGCTTGGGTTGTTGGCCTGCCAGGATGAACCGCCCATGTTCCCTACAATATTCAAGCCTGCCCTTCTTGTAGGAATAAGGGGAAAAAAACAAGAGGCGACACTTGAGGTGCACGAATGTCGTCCAACTAACTGAAGACGCCTGAAAATAGCATCTGCAGGTCCTGCAGTCACCATCTCTAAAATATTTATACCACCTTTCCCCACAAAATGCGCGCAAAAAAATAATGAAGCAGTTGATCTCCTTAGAGGCGGCAAATTAGACGCAACACGAGCCGTAACATGTAGTGTTGTCGTCCATGTCGCAGAAGCAGGAAGGTCTATGTATAGAGTGAAGGAAAGAGGTTGGGTCGAGTCTACAGTGATGGCTGCTGCTGCCGCTGCAGCAGCTTCCCTCCGCCTCCACATTGATTAGGCAGCAAGAGAAGGGAAGGGCTGTTGCCCAGGGCCATGCAGCCAGCCAGAGAGAGTTTGGAGGGGGGGGGGAGGAGGGAGGAGGAAGGGAGGGAAAAGGGAGGGGGGGTCTGCATATGTGAGTATGTGGATATGTGCTGGGAGGGTGGGATGGAGGGGGAAGCGGCTGGCTGGCAAGCCTCCCCTCAGCATGCACTAGCCTCTTATTCCTTCCTCCCCTCCAGCCTTCCATGCAATATGCATGTCGGGAGCTGAGTGCCTCTGAGTATGTGCGTTGGTAGGTATTAGTCGTTTCCATCATGGATTATCCCACAACCGTCTTGCACTTTGGCACAGCGGTGCTTCAGGTTGTTTTTCGTTTCCAGCGTGCAAGTTCTCACAACACTTTTCAGAGGGGGGTAACTGTTGGATGCCTTCATTTTCATTCCACAGACTGCTTGTCGCGTGGTGATGCTAATTAAACAATAATAATCTGGGCCAGGCCTATGTTAATGTACGTACACTGGCTTGCAGTACTCTGTTGTTGTGTTCAACGGGCAGGTAAAATATTTCATGGGAAACGATTGAAAAGTGGATCAGCGCTTTTTTTTTCCGTAAAATTTGCGCTGAACTCACATGCGAATCAGATGGTAGGCACCAGATGGCATTAGTAGCCCGCTGCTTCCGCACAAGTTAACGTGCTCACCGAGAGGTATTTTTCAACCATGTTACTAATCTAACACAAAATATTCCTATAATACTCCCAGACGAGAAAATGTGTATAGGGTGGGGGGAGGGAGGGGGGAGAAAATTTCTGCGCTATATCGTAACTTGGGTGCGTATGCTTGTATAGTCTATAATATATCTGAGCTGATGCGGAGTCCTTCATGCATATGCGTAATGCATATGCATCAGTACAATATACATATGAGGGTCACTTTCAAACCGATCCCTCAACTCTCGACTTCCCTCTTCCGATATCCAAAAACGCCCGGGACCCACTTCCGCCATTCCTGTTGATCGGCAAATCGAGAATCGATTACCGAATCTCTCGGCCCAAGAACAAAAACCCCTGGCCAAAAATGGTGGAGAGTGTGTGCAGGACCAGACTTTACGTAAAGGTCAAGATTTTTTTTTTCCTCCCCTAGCTTCCATCCTTACCGCCCCTCTTAACACATTGAGGCAGGTCAGATCACCCGGTACCATATTAGAAGGTACCATCTATTTTTTGGGGGGTAAAAATTCGCATGGTAGCGTATATGTAATATTCGTATGTAACTTGCGGTGGTTGAAGTAACAAGCGAGTGTGCGATGACTCGCGATTTTTAAATCCGGCTAAAAACCACTGGCACGAACCTTTTGAAAAGATTGAGGGGAGAGAGGGGTAGGGCGGTGAAAGGGGAGTAGGGGAGTAAAAAGCGTCGGGAATTGGACAGCAGATGAGGGGAAGAGATTCCTACGACTGCGGTTTTATCGCACTTTTGGAGATGGCTGCGATTGTACGAGTGCAAAAGGGAAAAGAATGGCAGTGTAAGTGCGTGGGGGTGTTGGATCCAGTTGAGAGGGGGGGGNCCCTCGCCACTAAATCGTTACAACTACCTTTGGTTCAATTATCAAGGCAAGCCTCGAACAGAGCCCATTGGCTTGCTGATGAAACTGTGGCAACACTGCAACATGTACCACCTCGTAACACCTGCGAGTAAGATAAATAAAACATCACCTCGGCCAAAAAACCGTGTCGGATGCTAAAAATCCTAGCCCCCATGGTTGTTCGTGGACAGGGGAGAGGAGCAAAGGGGGTGGGAAAAAAAGGGAGGTTGTCCCCCCTGTTTGGGTAGGATGCTTTCAAACGATATCCGCTACTTTAAGGAGAGCGTGGGAATATACAAAAAAAAAATACACATGTGATTTAGCGAGTAGGGGTTAATGCTAGTCGCGTTGCCTGAGCAAATATCACTTACAGCGTGTATGAAAGTGAATTACATTTTCACAAATAAGCGCCGGCCGTTGACTCGGCATTATTTATCATTATTAATGGTGCTGTTACTAACGGTGATATCGGAAAGCGCGCCATGTCCTGCATCTGCACTACCGTGGGTGTGTATATGGACCTGGGTCAGTCGTCAACAGTATAAATGGAACATTTTTATGCGTTTGCATTAATGTGGGGTGCCGAGTTGGTTGAACTCTGGGGCCTTCCATTTAGGGAATCCGGGTTCGAGTCCTGGAGGACGATTTTTCCGGTTCGGATGAGTCCAGGTTCATTGCACTTTGGGGGGGTCTGATAGGAAGGAGATGCAGCTATTGTGCGCTGGTCAGTGGTCAGTAGCATCCATTCTTTACAATTCTTTCAGTCTGAATGGCCCAAACTAATGTCATTGTTGGATAATTTTTCAGAATATACGGTAATTATTATATATGTTGTTGTGTGTTCCACTTATATGTAAATATGTTGCCTGTTCAATAATATTGACAATATTCGAGTAGTCGGATCAGTAGGCGGAACAGTATTATGTTAGCAATAGTGACTGTATATTAGTTCGCACTTTTTGATATTGCTGGAATATATAAAAGTGTCACAAAACTGGTTCAAATTTCATGTTTAAACCACATTATAAAGAGTCACAATTTTTATAACATGCAGGCTACATCATAACGACATCTTATACCAATTCTCCAGTATACAACACATACACTACACAAACGCGTCATGAATGTGTCCTCATTAGACGCTGCATAATCATAATTGCACCCTACTTGCACCATATTCAATTGTGATAAAATATCGGATGTCATTATAGATTAGGTGTCTATTGCTAATGCAAACTAATACATTCGCTGTGAAACATTATCCGAGTGCATTTCAAAAGGTCAGATCTTGTACACCACAATCCAGTACAAAATTCGAACTATATTTCTCGATCCAAATCGCTATTAGTCGTACCCGAATCTTCATCCAGCCCCCCCACCAAAAAAAGGGGGTGTTTACACTCCATACACCATGTAACTACCCTAGCAACCCCCCTTTTTTTCGCAATCCCTCTACAGACTTGCTTTATACCCTACTCTAAAACTGAGGTAGTAACAGCATTGAATGGTGGGATGCAATTTACAATCTGATTACCATTCTACCGCGCCTAGAATGTCATTTTTCCCCCTCCTCCCCACCACCCCATCCCCTGTCTTCCATTAAAAAGAGAACATTGGAGTAACGTTTTTTGATGGCGAAAAAGCAATGTAATTCAATGGAGGCGAGAAGAATTGGGGGAGGGGAAAATTGCAATTTAGACTCGAGTGTGAAATATGCAGAAGAGGTAGCCGCAGCAGCTTCCCGGAGAGTCGCCATCTCCTGAGCCCCTACTGACGTCACAGCCTGCCGACCATTGGCCATCCAAACCCCCCTCTCTCTCTCTCTCTCTCTACCTACTCTCTCTGTGCATCTCTCGCTCTCTCTCCCTCTCTCTCTGGGGCGTGCGATCGATGAGCACAAGCGAGAGTAGGCAGGCAGCGCTTGCAACTCAGCGGCAGCCGCTCTCTTTTCGCCCTGATGCACCTCCAGGGTTGGAAATAAACCTTTCACATATGTCCAACCACCCCCCTCCCACCAATCTTGGTACTTGATCACGCATTGGCACATGCATAATTTGTGATTGGATGATCGCCTGATGAGCAATTGGGTTATGGGGGGAAAAAGGTAGTAAGTGACTAGAGCGTTGAAGCGAGTATTGCTATTTTTAGATTGTGGTTTTGAGAAGGTTGGCGCTCCTGGCTTCCACGTCTTTTGTGCTGGAAAGGAGTGAATTCAGGTGGGCAGAAAGTAGAGGCTATGGGGCTGGAATTGATTACTGCTGAGGAGAGTTGGCAGAGAAGCTTGGGCGCTTCCCATCCACCGCACTCCCTCCTCCACTTTGCAACTCCTCCAAATATGCATATCCCAAAGTGCGGGGATGAGCGGCGAAATGAATCCACAATCGCTTGCCGCCATAATTTTGACTGACAGTGGACACGGGAGTGGGCTCACAGACTCCCTTTCAACTGGATACCCTCCCCACATCCCAGTCTCTATCCCTACTGCTTCCTACCACCACCTCTAAGCAGCCTTGGGAATTAGGCGCCCTTCCTCTCAAAATAGCCCAATTGCCCACGTTGAGATAGCTAATTGAAACTCTCCTTCCCCCCCCCCCCCNCCTCTTGCACATTTGGGTTGGACCCCACTAAGTTTTCCCATTACCCCCAACCCGTTCCTCCAACTTTCCTGCATTATATTCTCTCCCAGGATATGCATTGTTGCTTCTATATCAATGGTGGAAACAATGCCTCTGGCATAGTAGAGAGAGAGAAAAAAAAAATATCGGAGCCGATATACAGGGTCAACCGACGTCACTTGACATGCCACCTGTCCCCCATATAAAATTGCAAGTGGCTAGCGTATGTGATTAATCCGGACACCCTACGCGATCCGTTCAATCGATTCTAACTGGATATGTGCACACGTATTTCATTCATACCGCACCGTCACCTTTTTTTTGTGTGCCGGGAACAACAATTTGGAGTCGTGGTTTTTAAGTTTGATAATTATCACCCGGAGTCATTTTACGTTTTCTACGTAGGACACACTAAAAAAAAATTTGTACGAATGGAAAAAGCTTAAGGCAAACACTGGGCATTGCAATGTCATTCATTTTGGAACGGAAAAATGTGGAGGGGGGGGGGTGTAGCTGACTATTCCGTTAAGCAAACATGGATTAAATTATGACTTAGCAGTGGTGTAAGGGAGAAAGAAATAGGGAGGGGGGGAAAAAAAGCGATCAGGACTTGTAAATGGAAACGTCAGTCCCTACTCTCCATGACAATTAAAGTGTCCGGGTGGGTTTTGTAGGGAGGGTGGGCCGGGTGTGAGGCGGTGGGAGGTAGGGTGGGGGGCTGGAGTGGAATAATTGCTTCATGCGATTATTGGCTAATGATGGTTGATGAATGCGAATTAAATTTGGCCAATGTCCCCGCGGATGGAAAGCGGGCCCCGAGTGCAAATTGGGACAGGCTCAAGTCCTTGGTGGGGTCAACCTAAGGAGACCCCTCCCTCCCTTTAGACGCACTTATTTTATTTTTTTTGAAACCGGTTTTTTAGGCTGTGACATGTGCAACTATATGAATCCTGACATGTGATTGCAAAAACCCTGGACTTCTGGTGCTGATTCTCACTCTTGTCCAATGTGACCCCCCCATTAGTGTAGCCAGATTAAGGGATCATTAAATCAAGCGTCGCATCACACCACGAGAGTCAGGCACATATATGTACTACTCTGGCCCAACTCCCACCCCCCCCNACATCCCCCCCTGCCCCTCCCTTCCATCTCCCAACCACCACCACTCAGCCCTACACCAACCCTACCACATACACGCACGCACGTCAATGGGGATAAGTGAGTTGTCACTTGGTTTTAATCAAAGGGATGGTGGGAAAAAGATGACGCGACCAACTCTCCTCACATTAGGCCCGTAACGCCACTTTTATCCACGCCTATGTAATTATTGTGCGCATTGTTGGGTAGCACCTGCCACTGGCCCCTGCTTTGTAATGTGGGTTGCGTCAGTTCAGGATACAAATTGAGATATTAAAAATGCAATGTCTAAATGTGAGCAGTACCCCCCAAAACTAGTGCTTGATCACGATGTATTAAAACTTTTTTTTAAAAAATACGCACTAGTGTACAGGGTGTTCCACAATGAAACGTCTGGTGAGTACCAAAGCCTTTCTATAGCAATGTATCACATTCCAGTGTATTTCCATCCCTCCCACTCCAACAAAATATATACACACGGATGAAACGTGGGTTACAAAAGAATGGCTGGTGATGGTGAGGCAACTTGAAACCCTGGCCGTGTTGCCCAATCGGCGTCAAAAATGAAATTGCGAGAAAGTGGCTCGTAGCGGGCCGAATTGGCGGCCAATGCGTGCCGGAGTCAAATCGCATTACCAATCGGCATTTGAGGGGATATTAACCTCGCTAGACACACTCATTAGACACACGGAGCCAATTCCTCTTTACCCAACGCATTCCCGCCAATCCCATCGCTTCTCGCTTCGATACCTCTCCATTTGCAACCAGCCAAAAAATTACTCACTTGGGAACGCTTTTTTTTGGCCGCCTCCGTGCTTCTAACGACGTAAGTGGTAATCACTAAACCGCTTTCGCCTAATAGATGTCTTCATTTTCTAAAGAACTGGAGCTGCGTTGAACCGGCAGTATACCTGAAATTCATAAAGAATTCGGGATATGAGAGTTGATATAGTCATTTTGAGTAGCAATTTCAACTCGAAAATGACATTGCTGAAAATTTTTGGGATTAAAATCACTGGCCATTTATATAGCATGAGAGAATTGGGCTCAAATATCATGCTATAATCATCTTAAGAAGTATCATTATTGCTCAAATGATTTTAGAGTGCATATTAATGATGGCCAGTTTGACATTTTTTAAGATATGAGAAAAGCGTGCAGCTCAACAATTCTATTCGTATAACAGGCTATATAAATTCTTTCAAAATTTAAAATGCTTAATTGTTATCAAAAAATTTGGACCATTCAATGAATCGCATATTCTGTATCTAGATTCTAGAGTATAGGTATAAAACCAAAAAATCAAATTTTTTTGCATATTTTTTTGGCGGTCAACCTTTTCAATTTTTCTGTCCGAATCTAACTTGACCATCTAAAAGTGCGCATAAACTCATCTTTCTTTACGACTCTGATAATTCTGTAGGTCGTCCATTGTCACGAATCCTGCACATACCGCAAGCATGCACGCACGCAATGTTGAAATATTTTTCTTGCATATATCCATAGAGGTAACGGATGAGGAATAGCCCCCATTCCAGCCCAGTATATCCGTGGCTGTGAATTACAGACCCCGAACAGATGTGTGTCGGAATGGCCGGAATGCCAAATCCCCCCCTCGAACTAATTTATCCCGAATGAAAGAAGGGCCTCCATCTCTCACGTCTTAAACAGTGCCCTGGTGCGGATGAAGCAAATCCGTCTCTGACGAATGGATCCCTCCCTTTCCCTTCTAATTCCCTCCGAGATGTGTCTTCATTAGCCCAATAAGGAGCCCCCAAGTTCCATCCACCCCGCTTGCCCTTCGTTACAATCCCTGAACCTGTCACACTTCTAATTAGCGCAGTCCATTCCAGGTTGGAGCTAAATTTTCAGAGATTTTTTTTTTTCCTTTTTTTGTTTTCAGGTAGATATAGCCTGGAGTGCTTTTTAGTCTAAATTACCCACGCAAAGTTTGGAAACTTAGCAATGGTTTCTGAAATGGAGTCGAGGCTCGGGGACTTAATGAGTAAAGTTGGCAGGTGGAGGATTCCTGGGACCATAAGGTCGCATCACTCACTGCTCGCCATCTTGTATCCCACTTTGCCTAAGTGCTTGCCCACAAAACAAATGCCGGTTGTCTCAACCCTTGCTAACTTCTGCGAGTAACCCGCTAATTGACGACATACGTAACTGTCACCTTTAACACACCACAGAAACGTCGTGGAAACGCCTTTGAAACTTTGCTCTGAACTGTCTGTGGAACGTCTATAAAACATGAAAGAAACGTCAAAGAAACGTTAGTGAAACGTATCGAAAATGGCTCAAAAACTTTGTGGTAACGACTGTGGAAACGTCTAAGTATCGTCTGTGAAACGTCTACGTAACGTCTGTGAAACGTCTGTGAAATCTAGCGAAAATGGTTCTCAAACGTCGCGGAAATGTCGGGGAAACACCTCTTTGATCCTCGCCGCCTTCTATAGCTTCTTGTCTGAATCTTGAGCCGGCTTTTCCAACCTTGAACCCAAGCTCCTTCCAGACGATGGCCAGACGCCTTTCCAGACTGCGCGGCGCCCACCCCTCCTCCCCACTGCCACTTTTAACCCCCCCACCACCGCCACCCAGACCCTACTCCATTCACGTTTCTTAGTAAGTGGGCCAAGACGCTGCCTCAACCTCGTTGCCAGATCGGCACCGTCTTCAAGGAGATGGCTTGGTTTTTCGGGCCGGTGAGTCCCCGAGATTCCGAGTTCTAGACGGAGGATCGGGTTTCTTGGAAGGGGACGGTTTATTGGCGGGTAGACTGATTGTAAATAACTCTTATATGGATAACCAGTCAGATTAAGGCCCATTGTATCGACATAATAAATCTCCAATTACAGTCAATACAGTCATGAGTTGATATAGCCCTAATTCAAAACATTATTTATTTCTAACATTAACGAAATTTACAATCGTGAGTACTTGCTAAAAAGCAAAATTGCGTTAATATCTAAGTATATTTATACTGGTGTTAGTAATATCCAGCAAAAAATGGCCGACAGAATCCATGTATTAGTGTAGTTATGAGACGACGTAAATGTTGCAAGCTAATTTTTTAATGGAAGGGACGCGGACGTAGCCATTTCTTATCGTGTGTGATTTGAATCCTTGCAATCTGTCCGTTTGCCAGCCAAATACAGCTGGTTTAACGTCCTTGTACTTATCAGTTTTAATATATTACATTGTGAGTCTAGAAGACTAGTAATTCTGCACTCGTTGTAGGTTACTACTAATAAGCAAACTTTGGCTTCCGATATCTGATTGCTTTAATATTGAGCCTAAATGCATGTTCTGCCCTTCTGAACGCAGCAGAATTTGTTTGTACGCTCAAGAGCATATTCTGCATTTTTTTTTTTGTAAGCTTGTTTCAGTTCGTAAGCGTAATGGCGAAGTTAGGTTACGTATTCTTTCCTAGCGTAAAACTACACACAACAAGCTTTCATAACCATCGAAACTAACCTACAACTTACAAGGTTTATAGTTTTAAACTTACACGCCTCAATGCATGTAACCTGGCACATGTTTCAAAATATATAACACGCACTCTATTTCGAACCCTAGGGCGTTGATTCGGCGTACTACATACACGCAACCATCCGCCAAGTTATATTTTAACCACAAAGAGAAACATTCGTTCCTACATGTATCCGTTCTTATTTCCAATTTCTATGCATTTCATCTCATAGTCGCCTCTTGGTCTAATCCGTCATTCATCTATCTCCATGCCATTCATCTCAACCGCCACCAGGTGATTGCAAGGTCACCCTTTCAATGAAGGTAATGACACGCAATTCCGTGCATGAATGGCCGTTCTAGATATCAACAAGTTTTTAACCAGCAGTCTTTCACTCTTCTATAATTATAGTATTCATTTATACACTACATACTGTATATATAGCGCCATTCACCAGAAATGCAGGCTGTAAAAGAGCATATGCATTTAAATGATTAACACAGTTTTTTATATTTAAAAAAATCCGCTTTACGTGAATGCTAATATCAATTGCTGTTACATACGACAAAAATCGATTCTATTTATCCAAGATGGTCTCCTTTAAGAAAAAAGTTTGGCAACACGGTGGAAACCCCCTTTGGCAAGCTTCCAGACGGCGTCTCCTCAATCTTGTGGAAACTTCCCAGACGGAGAAAGTTCCCAAGACATCGTCTAGGGGAAAGCCCCTTCCAGTCAAGACACTCTCCATTGATCACAAGGACTTTAACCCAAATGGTCCTAACATTACCCCCCAACACTTTGAAAATTTTGGGGAGAGAATGAATCTTGCTGGACTTTCAAGTGGCCGGCCATATAATGCGCTCAAAAATAATCCGAGGCAGTCGGCATAAAGCTGGTAAATCCTCCGGGAGAAGATTCATGAGTGGAATTAGGACCTAACCTGGTTTGGCGCCTTTGATTATGTCATCTTGAGGTGTTAATCCCCTTTGCCGGTGCATTAGCAGTTAACAAGGAGCCCAATTGGAACAATTAGGGAGCAGAGACAAAGGGGGCGGGGTGGAGGTAGCTCCATAACTCATTCTGGCCCGGATAATCCCGCCCCCTAATAGGTCACCCTGCTTATCTGCTGCTGGGGAATACTCCGGGACTTTCCCCCCCCCCCCCCCCCCCCTCAAAATTATTATTATTGCAAAGAGAGGGTTGGAAACTGCTGGAGGAACATAGCCCTAAAAATGGCTCGACTAATTTTTTTCCAAAAACAAAAAAAAAAAAATCTAAAGTACGTCGCAAGTTGAGTAAGGACCTGCACCGGGGACTTAGTATTGAACCCGACTCGCAGCCAGAACAATTTACCCGAAATCCTAACCGAAGCCGATGGTGGTCCAAAACTTTTTTTTTTTTGTTATTTGCCTTCCCCCCTGTAGGTCCGAAATTCCATTTTGGGCCATCGGGACCTTCCTCCCGGGACCCATTGAATTCGGCGTATTGGAGCGAGCCGCTTCCCAAGGGACTTCAAACCGAATTTGCTTCCTCCCGCTTTCTCATTACGCACCTCTGCAGCGATTCACTCGTCCCAAGCCAAAGTCCTCTACTGCACACATGGAATAAAAATAATAAAAAAAATTACAAAAAAAAAGTATGCCAATTTGGGATCTGGCCTCAAAATTATCCGGCATGTCTTAACTGCCAAGTACTTATTTGTAAAGTGTGCTTGTGATTGGTCGTGCGGACCAGTGAGTCCGAGTTTCAGAATAAGGATCGGTGGCGGTATCTGGTGGAGAATGGCAATGGGAAGTTGCAGATGCTGATTGCCCGGCACGCCTTGTCACGCGAAGTGACGCAGAGCTGGACTCCCTATACTCAAAAAGTACTGCAAAATGTGACTGTTATCATAAATGTGTCACGCAGTCACAGTAAGCTGTTGTTGGACTATTATTTTTCCCGTAACAATCTTGTGCCGCCGCAGGCCAATGAAACGTTATTGTGGCTTTGCCAATATTAACTAAATGCCGCGTATTTAGAAAAATTAGGGTAGAATAGCTGATAACAATGCTCCAGATTGCGGGGGTCCTCCCTCCAGAAATTTTTTGGCCACGTTCAAACATGCACAGCAGCATGGTGACCAGGACAGCCGCAATGTAAAAATAATAACTGTCGCTTTTAATTCCTGGATATTTTTGAATACTGCTAAATTTCGACTACGCTCTCCTGCATTATTGGATGCTGTAAAAAGCGTCCAATTGGAGCGGAATTTCTGGAATTCGCTACAGCTATCTAATATTAAGGTAGCACTCGGCCTATGTTTCCCATCACGCCGTGCCACTATTTTTAAAATCTACGAGAGCACATCGCACTTTCCGGAAGTACAAATCTGGAACTAGCCCTTTCTTTTGAAAAATGCATTAACAAAAGCCCTCCCCCTTTTCGTCGCTTTAAAAAAAAAAAACGCCAACTGACGAGGAAACCTTCCGTGAATAGGGCGCCTTTGTAAAGCTTATCACGATTGTGGAACGTCGGGGAATGAGAAGCTGAATTAGTAATTTTGCTAAGTGAGCACATCAAAGTCTTGTGGGGGGGAAAGGCTCAGAAGAGGGAGAAAATCATGGCGGGATGAATTCCTCGAAGTGAGCCTTGGGAGAGCAATAATGCTTCCTGAGATTGTTGGGGGAGAAGGACAGCTCCTTGTGGGCAGCCCACTCCCTGCCTGTAATAGTCGTTGCGAGGGCGCTTCCTGTGCCATCAGCTAATAAGGCAAGAGGACCACACCCCGTCCCCAGGGGGTTGAAGGCCTGGGGGGGAGGGGGGGAGGAGAAAGAGAGAGTGGTGGTGGTGGGGAGTTAGGGTCTACAGGGAGGGGCTGCGCAGCCTCGCCATCTTGCAACCGCTAATCTATAATATGTGCATGCATGTGTGAGTCTAAGGTGGGGGATAAAAGGGGTTTGGGAGGAGGAGAGGAAAGGGGGAAGAGAGAGAAGAGGGAGGAGGAGGGGGGGTGCTCTGCTCTTCTCTGATCCCAGTACACCGTGGCTTCCACTCGCAAAGTTATAAACGAGGGAAAATTTTCCTCTTATCGCTACTGAACATTGTTGGAGAATAAGGCTGGAGTTGGAACATTTAGACGTCAATTTTTAGCCTTAAAAATTTGTATCCCAGAGAGGTTTGTACTGTCCTTAGCAACCACCACTGATCCTAACTTTGATCCAGGTTTGATAGGCATATTTATGACTCAAAACGAAGCAAGAAAAAAAAACACAGATGTGATAAGTGCACTTTCCGAGCGGTTTACCACGTCGTTAAAGTGAATTCCAATCGATATTAATATTCACTAGATTATCGATATCGAACCCCATATTTTGATGAGCAACCCATCTTCCTCACGCATTTTTGCCTCTAACTATATAAAAAAAAAACCTGGACGTAACAGATTACGACCAAAATCTGCGCTCCCTAACCAGCGATTTTAAGAGTCGATAGATTGCCGACTATGGCCTAAAAAGTGCCAAATGGGCCTTCCATGGTCCACGCAGACTCTGGGGTTCCTCCTAACCCAGCCTGCCTCCCACCACCCATCCAACCACCCAGCCTCCCACCACCCGGTCCCCAAGCCCCGCTCCAGAGTGTGTTAATTAAGTAGCATTAATCACATTTTATCCCCCGCAGCTCCGACTCGATATTTCTCCTCTTGGAATTGTCTGCGTGCATCCAATATTTGCCGCCTGCCTCCAGGCTCATCACAGGACAGAGAAACGCATGCAGAAGCGCACTTGTCCTCCGCTGATTTTGCTTGTTTACCTCAGGCCAACCCTCTCCTCTGATGCTACTACCCCCCTACCCCCACCCACCCACCCTCAACCAACCCACCATCACTCCAAAGGAAATACATCCACTTACATTCAAACGACCGGATTTTTTCTCCAAACAAATCGCCGGTTACCACGCAAATATACACACACGTTGGGCGGCACGCAAGATATGAACTTTTTTTTTGAGAGAGAGAGAAAAAAAAAGAAAATCGGGTGGGGGGGGGGGGGTTGGTAAAATATCCCGTTTCAATTAAGACGCTTTCGATAACGGAGTCCAAAGCTAATTCTGCACATATTGAAAGTTGAGTGTCCGCCGACCTCAAATATGCAGTGATTACCCAAGGGTTTTATGAAGTTGGGACGCATTATGAAGTGATTAATCCTCATGCTGGTTTTAAAACCCCTTCACTATGCTAGGAGACTCTTCTCTAAAGGCAGGAAATTTTTTTTTTCCTTACTTCATTAACCACAGCCACTCACAAGCTTAGTGCTCTAGCTGCATACCTATAATTGCTTGCGCTATGAGTGATGTAGTATCTGTGTTAAAAAGTTTTGGCCAGGTGTATCCTGATGCTCTACAACCATCAACACTCTAGTATGGACAAAACTATGAGGAAAAAACAGCAGGGTATGTCTGGCCAAAACTTTTTTTGACAATACGTTCTTACGATGCGATGTTGTGTGATAAGCTGAAACCTTGCTGAAACTTAGTTTTAAAAAATGTTGGAAATGCACGATTTCTCCAACCTATTCATTGACATTTAAGAGCTAACTAGAGTTTAAGTATCATACTTAATTTTTATTTTTACTATACATAATGGGCTTTGAATACTCTTTAGGGGCCTTCCATAAGCCATCCCTGTGCGTATAGCGATTTTGAAGAAAAAAAATACAGAAAACTACAAAAACACAAATAGTTATTTTGACGCCACAGAGACTCACAAATCAAAAGATTTGTCCCCGCATACATCAACATACTAACTGCAGTTTATTTTTTAATTATTTACCCCATATGCCCTTTGTAGGAAATATGCTCTTTCAATTCTTCTTTACTTTTTCATCACACAAGTTGATTCCTTTGATACACAACCGAGAAGGCATATTATATAGATATCCATTTTTTGTACATTTTTAAATTAACCGCAGTTAACTTCCTTTTTTCGGAGAATGATGAAAATGTAGTGTACGTGACGCGATCAAATCGCAGGTGTCCGATATCCAGCCCGTTTGAAATGAGCAGTTGGGGAACCCCCGGGCGTAACATAATCCGGGACGATTCGAGTTCACGCATCTTGCCTTTGGAAAAAGCCCGCGTTTTTCTTGGAAGAATGGCTGGCCATTACCCGTGCGAATGGTCACAGCTTGGCGCATTTATCTGTACACCACCAGCAGATTCCGCCTCAATTTGGTTTCTGCAATCCTAGAAGCGTGTAAGTGGAAGGGGCAGATAGCCGCATCTTCCTAGGGGAGGGTTGGGAGGGACACTAGTCGTATCTAGGAGGAGGATCAGTGGGAATAGACTTGGCAGTCCAAAGGGGGGCGTAAATCGGTGCTTACGAGTCCCCGAGGAGCGGTGAAGACCCGCAAAGACCTGCGCCCAAGCTCTTGTCCGCTGGCCAGCACCAGCTATCCCCTCGATAGCAACCCCCCCCCTTCCTCCTCCTACTCCTCTATCCCCTCCCTAACCACCTCTCCCCTTCCCCGCATATTTAATCAGGGGGACTATTATGCCCCGCCATTTTGTATCCCCCCAGCCTATGGCCCAACTGGACGCCCTGATAAGGCCGGCCTCGGGGGGTTTAATAGGACCATACAAACCTCCGTTAAAGTGCGCTCGGGAGGGGACGCCACCACCACACTTGGAATTAGGCGGAAATTGCCTCCGCACTAAGTTCACCCCCCCTCTCCCTACCTCCCTGCAATTTTTTTTCTCCCTCCCCTGACCCTCCCACTCAGCAACATACCCTCGAACCTCCCAGCACTCTAGCTGGATACTTCCCCACGTTTTTTATTTTTAAAAATATGTGAGGGTCGCAATTAGGAAGAAGCGGAGCGAAGAATGGTCAGAGTTAAATAAATTTGCTTCTTTTCCTGATTAAAATTGTCCGTTAGCCCCCCTGCTAAATGTTCTGGTGACTATAGGAGTCTAGTAATGCTAGTTGGTAGTGCTGGAATCTTCAGACTTTCAGTATCTTACAACTCAAGGGCAAAATCTGACCCATGGGGTTACTCACTCGACTGTAAAGTGTACACTGGAGTACCAGTACCCAGGAGTACCAAGGTGTGCCTGGGCGTATCCAGGAGTACCAAGGAGTACCAAAGAGTACCAAAGACTGCAGGTGTACACCGGAGTACCGAAGTGATTAACCCCTTGATATGACCTTTGTTGTACCCACAACTTAATGCAGGATGTAGATAGCGGGGATAACGTTCAATCCATTGGCACCCACTAGAGCTGTCAGTCTCATTGTGCCGTCTAGGCTGAATTGCCAATAAAGTCTGGGGAAAGGTGTTTGAAAACGATAAGAAACCCGCGACCGTTACAAGGCAACCGACCAGGTAGCGTGCCCGTATGGGGGCACGTGCCCCATGATCCTTAAGTATCCGGTAACGGCTCCTTTGACTTGGGCATCAAAGAAAGCGAAAGGCCGCAAGAAGAAGAAGAAAAGAAGTGGTCGCCAGCAGCGAGAGGGGAGAAACCCAAATGAAAAGACCCAGAGGGGGCATGTGCTGAAGACATTTTTAAAGGTCCTTGTGTGGCCTTGCTTGTACACACCTACTAAAGATCAAATCGCTTCTGGTTGTGCCTGACAGCATTGAGTAACCCTCAGCCTTCCCCTCTTTGGACTAAGAGTGTACCAGTTCTTGAGGGCACGACCCTCCATTCATCCACTTCTGGTCCCTTGGGAACCTGGTCTTTTGACACTAAAAAAGGAGTTGGCAACCTTACAGACCGTTGCCTGCGTCTTGGAAGAGGTGGCCCACCTTTCTTTGCAGGATTTCAAGGCACGCGACCCCCTCCCTGAAAAACGGTTCCCACGGGAAGCTACCTTGCCAAATCAGACTTCTTTCAACCACCAGCTGCCCTCAAACTTTCTGGGGCGAAAAGCAGCAGAAACTTTGAAGGTAGCCGTTACATAATTGATACCAGCGGGTGGAATGTGCTGGGATAAGACACGCTTTCTTCCACCTGGCCCACACCTGAGCTGCCAGCCGACCTCTAAGGTTGCTTTATCGTCGCTATTTCCGACAAGCGTTTTACTAACTTAGAATTTACTCGTTGCTTCACTTGCATGAGCGATCCTATCTGGGAGTCTAAAACTGGTTTCACGTGCCGAAGAATGCTCGAGGTCGTACGCGAATATGCACGACCTCACTGTTTCAGATTCATTCAAAATGTATTTTTGTACGGTCTTTCTGCGAATAATCACGAACCACCCTGTATATATACAGGGTGTTCCAGATTCTTGGGTAACTTTTTGATAACTGCTATCGGGTGATATCAGTTATTTTTGTAGCTTGTTATGCCTCTATGTGCCCCATTCTGTAACTTCTGCTATATGCCCACTGGGGGTCGAATATAGCAGGTGCAGGTGCCATACAATGGAGCACATGGTTAGGAGCACAACAAGCTAAAATATAACTGATATCACCCGATACCAGTTATCAAAAATTGACCCACGAATATGGAACACCCTATATATCGTATACAGGGTGGTTCGTGATCATTCGACTAATAATAATAATAATAATAATAATTATTATTATTATTATTATTATATATTGACACTGAATAACAATCAGAAAATGCTGATATTATGTAGCGTTGCACACTTTTAAGTTAGTACAATAATAAAATACCATCCATAATTATTCAATGAATATTTTTAATGCGAATGATTTATTAAAGTAACGCTAACTCATTGACGCGTATACAATGTAGATTGCCTGATACTCATTTATTTGGTCCGATTCAAAGGCTAGTAAATTTTAACTTGTTATTAGCTCCGAGTTACCCGACGCTACTAAAATGTTAACTTTTACGAGAGATGAGTTTAGGAATAATTAAAATCGGATCGATCCTTCAATCTGGC
Organism: Catajapyx aquilonaris; assembly: GCA_000934665.2. Lineage (NCBI taxonomy): Eukaryota > Metazoa > Arthropoda > Diplura > Dicellurata > Japygidae > Catajapyx > Catajapyx aquilonaris. Next base: position 50,878 of record KZ538280.1, read on the forward strand.
TACACCCCTCTTGTCAAAACCATTTCCACACAATGGCACGTGACAGGTGACAAAATTCTTACACTTTGAGAATGACAGAACCTCCGGCCCTTTTTCGGCTCCCTGAGCGGAAAGCGACTCAACGGGCATGAAAACGCGATCCTAATAGATAGTCTACTTCCGGAGGTGACCTGTGAGACCGGAAGAGAGCAGGTGACGTCACATCCGGAAACTTGCAGGGGTTTTTTTCTCTCTCTCTCTCTCTCATCCATCCCCAGCTGATCTGCTTCCTGTTTGCGTCTCGGAAGGCTTCATTTCAATCCTGTACGTCACCCAGCTGACGCCTAAAAGGCGCTTTTTAAAAGGAAGTTTTTAAAAGGCTGATGTGAAGTGCAGCCGAGCGGGGATATCTACGGGGATTGGTGGGGGGGGGGGACTAGGTAGGGTATGGCGCTATATGGTTTCCTGGCTGTCGATGTATGTGCGTGGGAGGAGAAATACTGACCTCCCCGGAAGACAGGTGGACCCCTACCCAGAAATTAAGGCCCTGTTCCGACAAGCCAGATGGCTTTCTGCACCTTATGGGATTATATGGGGAGTTTTTCAGTTAAACTATTTTTTTGGACGTTGTCCGTTACTGGCCAGTACTACGCTCGTATACGGTATGTTATTTCATTCAAAATGTTATTATGATAGGATTTACAAAATGTATCGATAGTACGGTGTGTGAGTATACTGGGGGTAATTAATATTATGCTCAGCTTTATAGAAACAAAAGTTATAAAAAAAATTGTTCCGCACATGCGGGTACAACCAATAACGCGTATACAATGGATGCAGCATTGTGTAACATTTCGTGTATTTTAATTATTAAGCAGGGGTACGTATTATTCCAAACAGCACGTTGTAGTGGTGTGTGTGTCTGGGGGGCGGAGGGGTATATATGCAAAAGGTAGTGGGTTCGATACCAGGCTGTGCCAGTGTCACTTGGTGGAACCTTTTTTCCGCTTCTCTACCCTCGTGTCCGGGCAGACCTGCACTGCCTTGTCTGCTCAGAGTCAACAGAAAAGGTCCGGTGAAAAAGCAGGTCCGGAAAGGACCAATAGCCTACATTACCATAGGAACCACCTCTCTCCCATCCTCCCTACACGCCCCACCACATAGTTCAATAGTGGATAGTTTACATGTTTCACAATAAATAACGCTTGAATTATACACCTTGGTACAGATGAAAGCACTACACCTGCAATAATAATAATAATAATTTATCGCCATTTATATTACACTGTTGCACAGTAAGCAAAACAGTGCAAATTTTAATGCGATTTGTGCAGGCCGGTATTTATTTAGAATACACCTTTTGTGTCCGTGTTAAATGGGCAGAAGGGCAATTTGCATAGGATATAAGGTTATATGGCATATAGACCCGCGCAAAGTTACTCCCCATTAACAACCTTAGGGTGAAAATGAGCATTTTAGAATTTTTGCTGTTACTTCTGCAACGTCATTAATAATTATAATGAAAACATCCTCCGCGCAATCGATAAGCTCTACATTAGGCCATAGGTGCATAAACCCTATACCTGCGCTTCAATGCCGTCCTACGTCGTAGATACGTGAGCAAAGTCTAATATAGGTTTATTATTTCTCAAATTTTTAGGTGTACATATTGCATTTATCAACATATGCAAAAAAATATATGAGTCAATGCTTCTATAGTACAATGCTTCGGAAATTATTATTTTGTCACTTCTTACGGCAAACAAGTACACATGTAATTAAAACATACCGTCATATCACCTTTACATCGACAAACCTGATTCTGCATTTAAGACATTTCAGGCCCGATATTAATAAATTACACGCGGCAAAACAGGACGCTTTGGTGATTTTTAAATGAGTATAATCAGTGCATTAATGCATCTACATGTTAAATATTTTGAAATGCTCTACAGTTGCACGAATACAGGGGGGAAAAAATCATCATATACTCGGCACATCCACATAAATTAATCGGCGAACCTGATGCATTAGCTAACAGCCTGTCATTAGTTAAGCTAACTTATGACATGTGAAAATGCGTGCCGGCAGGCTTTTTCTGCAGGGACCGTCCAAAAACTTATTTCAACTTCTTTTTTTTATATACACGGCGCAGCACTGAAACCATACATCAATCAGCTGTGCTGCACAAGTGACGCTTAGACGGCCCTTGTCAAACACCCTGTATTACTGTACCGCCCACACTGTAGAACCCAGGCTGTAATACACACTCCAGCTATGTAAATAACATAACACGTCCTACACACTGACAAGCAGTTGCCGGTACGATGCCGTCTATAAAGTACGTCATGTAGGAGTGGAGAGTGACGTCAGCGTGACGGACCGTGACTTGTGAATATGTTTCAAACAAAATAGCTAACTTTAAACTGTCTTCATCGACCGAAGCAGTAGTGGTGGAGTGGATATGGTATATGCGACTGCTAATCGGGAGGTCCTGGGTTCGAGTCCCGCAGGCCGGCAGCCCTGACCTTGGTTTTCTGTGGTTTTCCAAGGTCGCCCCAGGAAAAATTCTGGGAGAGTACCGTAAAATAGGCCACAGCCGATTCCTTCCTTGCCTATCCTTGTCCTGTCCATGAGGAGGTGCGGTGTCGGTGGGGATTTCTGACCCGCACCTAGGGAATTGTCTTGCAACCTGACCCCCTGGGGGACTGCACACGACCCCCAAATTTCGGACATCGCACTTGCACCCGTATCCCCCCCTCACAAATCCCTATCCTTACCCCTGCACCGGAGAGAGAAAATGCGAAGAAATTTCGTAAGAAAAATGGTGGTAATCCACTCCCATAAAAGGGCTATGTTCCCTCTAATGGGGTAAAGCTTCAAAAAATACAAAAAAAACAAAAAAAACTGTCTTCATCGATGATTTCATATAGAGATACGCCATTATGATGATAAATGGTAGCTATAGGGGGGTGTCCCATAGCAGCGTGACTACGTACATTTGGAAGAGGGTCGAGCCCAGCGTGACTCCGCATAACATGGGGGTAAGGGTGTGGATCCAAAAAGCCAAAAAATCAACGTGACATACACCACTCATAAACGACCCCTATCTCCACCTTCCTTAATTGACAACAACGATCAGCCCACATATCCTAAAAGACACTCTTAATTTATTTCCAAGCTCAAGCAGCTGCATTCGGAAACAAACCATGCTGGTGCACTTAGAACCAGCATCCTCCTCCTAAGGTTCTCTCGAAGACTTTAAAAAAAATTTATTCCATGTCCATTCGGAGTCCTCCGGCAGAAAGATATGGTGGTATGGTGGAGTGCGCAATTAGTTCCGCTGTCTGGCATACATCTCTATAACCCGGAGGGTCATCCGGGTCCCCAGCTTTTATTTTTGTCCTTTTGAAGGTGGCCACCACCTGCGTCAAGAATGACTAGGCCCCGGAATAAACGATGTCACGTCCAGACCTCCACCTCCCACGAAGCCCTTATTCTGCACTCATCTGCTGGAGAAATTGAGCAGAATCGTGGGGGGATAAGAGCAAAAGGGAATGGTCGGAAGTTGCGCAGATCCCCACTTGTTAACGGTCATTCGGTTCAATTATTGATGAGCCCGGATCCCTCCAGGGGAAGCCCTACCAGTAGTTGGAGAAAAAGGATCCTGACAAGCTTTCCTAGGGAGAAGCCTCTCCAACTTTGGGACCATTACCAAGAGTCCAAATGAGCCTCAAAAAGGTCACTGGACAAATCCAGATGGTTAGGTCACGTAGCGGCCATCTTGTACCGGCCGGTGGCCATCTTTGGTAGTGTGGACGTCACACAGAGAGGGCCAACTACTTCTAATTCTCTCGAAAATTGCCAGGTTGAGGCGAAAGGGGTGGAGAGAGAAAGGGGTGGGTGTGGGTAAAGACAAGAGAGAAGGGGTGGTAGTGGGTTGAGGTTGGGTGGAGGGGGGGGGATGGTGTGGGCCCATCCATAATGCAGCCCGAGAGGGAGGGTAGGGGGGAGGAAGGTAGGTCCCAAGTAGCGAGTAGCTTTGGTCACACGCCCGCTCTTCCCCTTCCTGCATATTGATCAGCATCCTTCCCCCTTTCGGTCCCCTCC
>KZ538280.1:55084-86083 GCA_000934665.2 Catajapyx aquilonaris
CCCCCCCCCCCCCCCAAAATAAAATAAAAAAATAAAAATGGGTGCAGGGCTGGGAGACTGGAAAATGACCTTTTGCTGAGGTCGGAGAAAGGGCACATTACGCGGCGGGAAGGAAGTTAGCAAGCAGTATGAGCAGAGCGGCAATGGCCGGGAAGCTCCCCTAGAGACTCGCTTTACTTTGCGACACGATTGTTGCGTCATCTGAGGCTTCCTTGATGACGTAATAAGCAGCCCGCAAGCCCATTTGGCGCACAACTTAGCGGGCTGCAAAATGAGCTGCCGCCTTATTCAAAGTGAGCCCACTTGCAAGTGGTATCCACATAATGGTTGTCTTATTCACCCACTAGGAAAACTATCCTCATCAGTGTGTATAGCGTGAGAAAGGATTTTTTAACACACCCGGTACCTTCCCTCGATCCCGGCGTTTTGTTCGTGCCTGAATGTGCCGGATTGCCACGAGGGTATTCATATATCGTAAACAATGTTGGACTTAACCGCAGATTATCGGAAGGGGGTAGGACACGGGTGGGGGGGGGGGGGGGGNAAAAAACGCGCTTTCTGTTCGGGGTTCCCAACAGGTAGGTGCCATTTTGAGTAATTAATGCGGGGCAAGGTTGCCAGACTCAGTGCGACATATATAACTATGAAAATGCAGTTGAGAGAGCCTAAAGAGGCCTAAGTGAAGGGGCGGAGTTTATTATACATCCTGTGCGAGCCGTAAGGGTCTCCGGGGTCACTTTATGCATGCAAAATGAAAGGGCATTTTTACGAGCTTTGTGGAGATATGCATCTCCACTTGAGACGGTTTCTGGGAAGCAATCAAGAGTGTTTTGACTTGCAGGTGGAACAAGGTCTCGGCTGACCTCTCCAGGCCACGTCTCAGTTCCCCATCTGATTACCAGAAATGGGATGAATAAGTTAGAAGGGCCATAAAAGCGCTTCTATTTGTCTTCAAGAACTGGGGTGCATGTGACTTGCGCCACGTTCGATCTTTATAACCGGCAGAAAATGTTGGAAACATGCGTCGGTAGGAAATGGTTTCAAAATGTCATTTTAGAGTACGGTATTGACTGTGGGTCTACAGGGAACACTAATGAGTAGTTTGATCATCAGGAAGCCTATCGTGCAAGTGAAGAAAACTATCGGAAACCCATACTTACGTGGATATCCTTGGAGAGCTTCCTATTCTACAGATAAAGGCCTAGGCAAACACAATGAATAAGCCATTTAATACAGGCTACTGTAGTCGCGGACGATAAAGTGCGGACACGAAAGCGTCTCAGTCACCGAAAGCTATAATTAATATCTGAACTCCAGATAAGACCGACCTGCCATTCACGCGACTCCTTCCTACATTAACTTCCAGAGTGCCCTATAGAACCTACGGTATCATTGTTCACATCAGAAGAACTTACGAAACAAAACAGCCTCGTGCCCTCTATATAATATTCAAGTTTATACAATGTCGACTGGGGAAACTCAAATTATCACACATTCACTCAATAATAATAATAATAATAATAATAATAATAATAATAATAATAATAATAATAATAATAATTTTAGCCCGCTGTATAGGTGTCGTGCTCTTAGAGGAACGAAAGGAACTCGGCGTAATCCATCACTCCGTAATGCAAACACCGGCTGAACAATTCAGGACACACAGCATGAGCAATAACCCACCAGTCCCTATCAAAACTGCTAGCAATGTCAGCGTGTTTAACAAAACGAGAACTAGGCGGTCACATGCGGCGTCGCGAACTAATGAAAATGACAAAATATATCATACGCATGTGGCCAATGATAGTCAATAAATCCCAAGGTTTATACCGCATCAGAGGCTAAGATGTATGTACGAATAGTGCACTGCAAGTTGCATTAGCTGTCAAAAAAATCGTTTCATATCAGCACTCGCCCAAGGTGACGTCCATGAGAGAAAAAAAAAATCCCAGTGCTGATGGTTGTATTAGCTAAAGAATACGTTTGGCCGAACTTTACAGCAAATTTATTGAAAAAATTAGTAGTAGTGTCAAAAAGACGTGCCAGTTCAGTACAATTAGATCTATCTTCAGTGCAGCTTCAAGACGCGTAACCAAAAAATATGAAATATGCATCTGGCATTATGCACGTATTTAAAAAAACACATGAAATTATAATGACGCAAGTTTTCAGCGTCCAGAGTGGACAACCATATAATAGCCAGAAACATTGCATATGACCAACTTGCATCATCAAACTCCGCCAACAGTTAGTTTTAGCGCTTTTGACTATTCCAGCCAACACATTGTCCCGCAGTGATTCCCATCAACTATCAAGCTAGTAAGAAAGCACGTTCCAAATTCTGTCCCCAAAATGCATTTCGCCCCGCAATATTCATGAACTCTCCGTGACTTACGTCGCAATTCTGGCCGGACACCCAGTCAGAGAAAATATAGGTCCCCCCCTCCCCCTTCCCACCCCCAACTTGTATTTCTCGCATCATTGTGGCAGCCAAAATATGTAGGATGCTGTTTAGAATCGGGATTTGGCACGTCTTGTGTCAAGCGCCAACGACACGTCACACACGGCAACTGCTGCGACTGTCACTCGCCAACTTTTTCGAGTGATGCAATATAACCCCAACCGATCTGCATGGTGTAACAGTCAGCCCTGCCGCCACTGCAGAACCATACGTGCAAAACTCACCGGGAGGGGGGAAAAAGAGCTTTAAAAAAAAATAGTAATTCGAACTCCTAAAGTTTGAACCATATGTGAGGAAGTTTTCCCATATTGGCACCATTCTTCCTCTGGAACATCGGAGGCAAAAGAGGAAGCTACTCAGAACTAGGCAGAGTGATTAAATATGTATGACCGGTTGCCACTTGCCTTCTCCATCTTCATTGCCCCCCGTCCCTACCCCCCATCGCCGCACATGCAAAATTGAGTAGCAATCCACATACGTAGAGGTGGAGGAGAGGAGCAGAGGAGGAGGAGGGGGGGGGGGTATCCGATAACGCCTGACTTTTCCAAGACACTTTGCGTGTCTAATGTGCCGCCCAGGGGCTTCTCTTATTCATTTGGAGGCGGTGCCCACCGTTCAAGACCGTTGGCGCCACTCACCTTTACCCTCACTGCCGTCCTTGCTCAAACCCCATGTATTATTCAAGTGGTGACGTCAACACACACACACACACTCAAACCCCCGTACACATAATCACAACATGGATGATATGACATTATAATTTTACGCTACTAATCAATGCATCGTAATGATACGCATAGAGCCCGACTATATTTCGACATGGCGCGCTTCCTTTTGTCCCTAAAAGTCCCCGCTTTTGTACCTGCTTATCTACCGATTGATAAACCTTTCCGTGATGACGTCCGCCACGAAGCGTGACTTGGGCCCCTTCAGGACAATAGTAAATGGGAAAGAAAAGGGATTGGGAGGGCTTCTCCAAAAAAAAGCCAGATTGTCAAGTGACAAGAGGTTTGCCGCAGCCTAAAATAACTTGGGTCTAACAATCAATTATCGCGTGCCACTATTGTGTCTATTGTCAACCGTCTTCTTTATACATTTTTCTAGAAGGTTTTTTTGGGGTATCCAAGCTACCTTTGTAATTAACTGGTGATAACAAGTGGTGTTTCTCTTTGTTACAGGAGGAAGCCATGCTGACACCGAGGGGGAGCCCGTTTGGAGAGTAAGCACTTAGATGAGAAGGTAAGTGACTTGACTCCTGAGATGTCTTTTCTGTACCAGTACAATAAGCATGAAGTAGAGGAAAGCCAAGTCCCTGCTTCTCTTTTGCTCTATGGCAATGATGAATGCAAGTCTTCCCATGGCGCCCATCCTATTGGCCAATAAAGGCGCCGGCTTTGTTGGCGGACCCATTCTTGCTTTTTGTTGGGAGAGAGTGATGAGCACCTGGAGTCCCATTCCCTAGGCCTCATTTTTCCCTCCCCAATTGCCCATCAAATCTGCATAGGAATAATGGGGGCTAGCGTCTTGGGGAATAGATGAGGGGAAAACCCTCTTTTGGCAAATTGCTGCCAACACTCGATTTTCAGTGGACTTTGGCTGCGAGACTTTCTGCGTGCCAAAAGACGAAGTGATACTTCTCCGTCTCTTAATCACATTTGGCCTCACCGAAGCTATGGCCATCTGACACAGGGCAGAAGGCACCCCTAATCGAATCAACAAATGGCCTTCTGCTCTAAGAAACCTTTTCCTCAACTTTTGTTGTGTGTTTTTTTTTAGTGGTGGACCATACGCTTTTTCACTCCGAGCCAAATCCTGTTTTTGGGGGTGGTGAAATTTTCAGCCTCAACTCAACTATAACTAAACTCCCCCGGTTAGTTCAGTCAGTACTCCATAATACTATACACAGTAGAGTAACAACTAACTAAATAAACCGACGTAAAAAGTTTCGGCACAGGTTGTAACACGGGTTTTGATCCATGGTTACTCTAGGTCATCACATGCGTGCATTGCATGCGCACCGTTTGACCCAAAAAAATAAATTATAATCGTCCACTTTTTAGCCATTAACTCTTGGGTTTTGAGCCCAGCTAAATCGTAGATGTGGGTTTGAATCTGGGTTCTGGGTTGGGGAGGGAGAGAGTTTGCGGGGCCCACAAGGACCGTAGATAAGCCAAGTCCCCAATTCGCAGTCGGCGCCACAGTCTTATTCTCCATCCAAACGGCGCAATTATTACCCACAATATTCGCGGCTGAAATATGAGGGATCGTTCCGAGATTACGCAGCTCTTGTATCCCAGGTTTCGCATGCAAATATTTGCAAATTGTCCCTCGTTTAACCTTAGAGTCTAAGTTAGGACTTGGAGAGGGGGGGAGGGGAGGGGGTGTATAGTGATCTGAATTTTAAGTCCTGAATGTATATATGCAAGCACGTACGTTGTGTCCACGTGATGTCCAGTTGGGGTGTGAGAATTCGAGTTTCTTGATTGTTGACCACAGGGTGTAAAGGGTGTAGCAGAAGGTTTTATATAGCTAAGTTGCAGAACCGCAGCACGTGGCCTCGTTAAGAAAATGGCCAGCTCAAGTCGTAGATGGAAGTGGCAGCTTGCAGACTCTGTCCAGAAGGCAATGTGTTCACTTCGACTAAGAGCTTACGATATACGACTGCAAGAAGTCAGCAAAAAAAACAACAACAAAAAAACAAAACAAAAAACAAAAAAACGCGCGTGGTTTTCCTACAGAGTAATATATTCTGGTAGCCTCGTGTCATCTCATGCTTTTCTTATATGCACAGCTCATAACTCAACAGGGTTGTTCCTATAATAAAAATGAGAGGGGAAAATTTGAAATTCGCCCGCGAATTAGTCGAATTCATTAAGTTTGAATGAGGCGCTTTATTATGTGTATGCACTGTAATTTGTGTTTCTATACCTGATAGACAGGAAAAAACGGCTATATTTTCCAGTATCTGGTCCCGGCTTGAAGATGGGAAGTGATGTGAACATTTTTGGGCCTTATCGCGGCATTGCGGATCTTATCTCGGCATGGAAACTAAAACAGCGTGCGATACGAAAGGTCGATATGAAAGGTGAAAAATTCACTCAAGATGATTTACATGGAGAATTCACCTCGCAGCGTACGAGATTAATCCAATAAGATACACCCTCACGCATAATGTCCCATCTCCAAGCCAAGTCGGGACATGTCACTTTTTTCGCCTCCCGAATTGAAACATGTAGTTTAAGTTATATCAAACACCCATTACTTTCTTACACTTACACTAAAAAAAATCCTGAATCTGGCCCCTCCCACCGTGTATGTTGTAACAATCCTGAATCAAGCACTATCCACACGTGCGTATGTGGTTTATCTCATATTCCAGCTTGAAGCCGCATGACATACATGTTCAAATCGATTCTACCGTGTCAATGGTTTCAACGTCCGTTTATTTATTCACTGCCGGTGAAGAGCAATATTCTTCTTTCGAACACAGATTGCAAACCCGACCAACATGCATGTTCCCACACGGTAGAGTGGGGCGTGAAACGCGGCTACTGTCTTATATGCATTTTAAAAAAGCATGGTTAGATGTGTAATGCTCTCCGAGTGGGGTTGAGCGCGACCCTTGGCTGCCCCGCGTGCATGTAGTCGATTCAATAACAGTGGAATGGGTGATAGTGAAAGTAATGCCTCTTGATGGCGGGCGATCTCCATGAAAATGCAGATAATGAGGAATAATAAACCGTTTACCGCAATTTGACATGGCGCACTAAATCACAACAGTGATCGCCTCTTAACCGATATTTACTGTCAACCAAAGTGGAAACAATCGGACACCCAGGGAGGCATCCTGGTCTGACAGGAGGAGGGGGAAAAGGGTCCAGTATTGTTGCCCCATTGTTGGTCAAGTCGCTTTCCAATAAAGTCGTCAACTCTGGTTATGTCCTGCAGACTCAGGTTCATTACCGACAAATACAGTGCAATCACCCTAAGTGTAGGGGCAAGCTGTGCACCACGTAAAAATCGAGCGTTACAGGTCCACGCCCAAAGTTTAAATATGGTAGTTAACTCGGGCTTCCCCCCCAAAAAAATGTATTGTGTTTCTAAAGGACAATACACCATGTATTGTCGTTAGTCCGGCCATAGATAATGCAATGGCGGGAGAGTCACCTGTACCCATCTGAGGCCCGTGGATCATCCCCATGAGGCTCATATGGGTTTAGCACGTGCGTTTGTGGGGGGGTGTGTGGGTGGTAGGAGGGAGGAGGGTGGAATGGATGTGTNGTGGATGCAGTGCGAGGGATTTTTGCCATGCAAAGCACAGCCAGGATTCCAGGTCCCATCAGCCGCTTGCATTTGCCAGCCAGAACGTGTGCAAGTTCAGTATGTGGAAAAGGGGAGGGGTTGGGGGAGTATGAGGACGGAGCTACTACGTGTGAGGAGGGGAGAGGGAGAAAAGAGAATGGACATATCGCATGTACCCGGCTGAAGTTTGACCATCTAAAAATATCCACCCCTTTCTGTATATAAAAATTCATCCCTCTACCCTTCCCCCTATCCTTCACCATAACATGAAGGCCAACATGGCGCCTGCACTTGACCTGGCGCAACCCCCCTATAATTACCCTGCCGCTTAATAACATTAGTCCAGCAGGGATCCCCCCCTCTCCACCACCCTACATTCTACTAACCCTGACGTCACATCCGTCACATACACCTTTTGACTGATAGTATCGCACACCTTAGCCATTATCATACTCTCAGCTTCTAAGATGGAGTCTGCAAAACGCAACAAGCAGACAGACAGAGAGATGCTGAGTTCCAGAACGGATGCAGGAATCAATAGAGCGACCGAGGGAAAGGGAGGGGTCCTTCCCCCTTTCCTCCTCTCTACTCCCCCCTCTGCACCTACCCCCTTCAAAAGCCCACCCTCCTCACCAGAAATGCATGGAGGAAGAGGAAGGATAACTGAGCGGTAATGTATGTGCATATGGGATATGTGTGGGGAAGGGGGAAGGAAGGAACCGTGGGGAGAATCCAAAGTGGGCGGTAGATGTATAGGGGCTGGGGGAGGCTGCAGGAGGCGGATGAGGAAGAGGAGGAGGAGATGAGGGGGGGGGGGGAGTGCAGCCACATATGCTGGGGAGTATGGATCGTCTGCATACCCGCAGTAGACTNCCCCCCCCATGCTCATTCCCCCATCTTAGAAAACCGCGCCTGGAATCTAGCCATCCCGCAGTACCGGTTGCCGGTTGCATACAGTCCAGGATGAACGGAAAAAAACCGGCTGTAAATAATGCGGCACGTGCCTATTCCGACACGCGCAACCGCAACAAGTCCTTAACAGCCAGTTCCTAATACATTTTTCACCACCCAGCTCACGATTATATCTTTCAATACCACGCTCGGCTATACTGTACACCCCGTAACATGTAATCACGTCCACAAACATTTCCGCGGCCTTTCTACAGTTCCAGATAAACCGCAAATACACGTACCGGTACAGTCGACCGATGCATTTGTTTTTAAAGAATTCTATAGGAAACATTAAAAAATTCTGAAAATGTCAAAAAAAAAAGAAATTGCTGGCAAATTGAATACCGATTTTCCTCCCAGTTGGCGCACTTTGGCAACCATCTTCCTGCACGTGGAATGAATGGCCGGTGCATTAGGCGCGGGGGTATAGATTGTGACTAATGAGACTAGATATGTGCCGACTGACTGTTGCTGATACACAAAAGCCCTGGCAATTTGTAATTAGTGCGCGCGCATTAATTATTCCCTTTTTCCTTACGTCACGATGACGTGCGGGTTCTTCAATTATGGGGACCTGGAAGATAGGCGGATGCGTTGGACCGGCGCAAATGAATGCACAATGCCTATTGGTACCATCATCAGGGTAAGATGAGCTTGTAAAGGGGGTTTTTGCAAATGAGTGCAGAATATGTCCAAGATATTCCTGGAACCATTGGTAAGATGAGCTGGAGCGTTGCAAATGGTCCAGAGAGGCAGAGTTCTCCCCCCATCCCCTCCCTCCCTACCATCTTTCCTCCCCGCTACTTATACTCTTCTACAACACCCCATGCAAGCATCGGACACCTCCACCGCTCCCCCCTTGTGAAAGCCAACTCCTCCTCCTGCTCCACCCCCCACTTCTCGTCTGGCGCGCAGCTCGAGTGAGTTGCCAAGAGTGGAAAAACTTGGAAAAACTTGAGGCAGACGTGGATGTGGAAGGGGGATGAGAGGCTAGAGAGGGGCTAAAAAGAGGAGGGGGAGGCAAAGAGGGGGATGGCGGGGGAAAAAAAAACGGGGAGGTGAGGGAGGGGAGACTATTTGCGCGCGCAACCCGCCGCCCAGAAGGATAATGATTACTAGCGCAATGTTGCCGGATCTGGACCGCTACCTTTTCCGCTCAAAAACTCGTTCCTTCTTGTATTCAATGTTAGTTAAGTTAATTAAGTGCGTATATTGTATATTTGGATATACATACTTCTAATAGATTGTTGGTTGAATGGTTATCAATAATCCGGCCGACTCCCTAATTCAACCCCCTCCAACCCCCTCCACCCCCTTTTACCCCACTAATACACTCGTGCTACGTCATCTATCACTGTCGCTAGATTGCTATCTTCTTCCCCACTCTCGTGCCAAATCGGCCCTTTCCTTCGCGAATTGCGCTGCAACAATGCCCAAATTGCTATCCAATGTTGCATAATAAATTTATCAGCCGCCACCGATATGGTTCACGGTCATTCGGCTCCGGACTAGTTTATAATCAAGTGGACATGCCGGTGTATTTAGTTCCTTGATGGAGTCATTATGCCGGCAGGCCATTTAAACAGGGCTTACCTGGTATTTTAGCTAATACATATTTGGAATTTGCTATTGGATGATGGAGAGGGTAGGTATTTTTTGATACTAATTTGAGTGGAGTGTGTGATAGGTGCGTTATCATATAGACGCGTGGCTGTGATATAAGTACGTTGATAGGATGGCTGGAATAGATTTGTAGGTGAGAAATGTTAGAGAGTCCACAAGTGAGGTGGTATGGATGGAGCGAGTCTTTGAACTCGGGGCATCAGGCGGGAGTGTTGACCGGGTAGGGTCATCGACCTGACCATGTGGTGAGCCGGCATCCATCCGTCGGGTGCGTGCAGGTGCGGTGGGAGCAGGTGGGCAAGGACGGGTCGGAGGGTCGGAGGGCGAGCCAAGGTCATTTGGGAGGAGGTCATCTTGGCATTGAGTCTAGATGGTCCCTCTTGGAAATGCAAAGGGCCGGCAACATCGCGGCAGGTTCCTTGCCATGCGCGTAGAGAAGGAATGAGAGGCGCAGGCTTTGGGGGAGGAGGAGGATGGTGGGAGAGGGTATGGCGGGTGTGGGAGGGAGGGATATGGAGGGGGGAGTATGTATGTGTGGGGGAGGGAGGGGGAGGGAGGAAGGCCTGGGGGTGTGGGGGCGCTCCAAAGGACCGAGGGGAAGGGGCTGAGCGCGCAGCCCCGCACTTTCAGTCGTCCAAGTCTACTAGGAGAGGCAAGAGAAGGGCAACAGGGGCAAGGCAGGGCACGGGTTGGACCCGGGTCAGCGCGGGTCCGGGGGTCACCGCGGGTACGGCAGGGCAGCGACTCCCAACACTAAGGGACGACAGACTCTCAGTTGCCCTCTTCCCCCCTTGAGTTGGTTTCATTTTTTCTGTTCCTGTCTCCATTCCAACCCATCCCGTGCAACTCACCACACGCAGATCTTCCTCCTCCACCCCCGACCCAGCCTCCCTCTGGCTCCTCAACCTCTTCTCCTTCCCGAAGCCCCATCCTTACACAACCAACCCAACCGGTGAAGGCGGCAGTGGCTGGAACAGAAGACGACGACAAAGACGAAGAAGAAGAGACACTAGTCGTCACCTGTCTTTCTGTCAGTCTGTCGGCTGCCCTCTCGGCCTTTTCTTTCTTTCTTGTGCGGTGCTTTTGGCGGTTCTCGCGCTCCTATCCCCATCCTTACCCAGCATCCAACCACTTGAACCTTTCACACATACACGCACACAATCATACACACACGTGCGCCTACACGCATTTCCTCCGCCTCCTTCCTCATCAACCCATTCCATCCAACCCTCCCGAGTGTCGGTTGAGGCCGCATGTTCGCCTTCAGCCCAAATTCAAACTGTGGACCAAGACCCAACCAAGTTGTTGTCATCACGACCCGCGGTGTGCAGCTCTTGGGGCAGTGTGAACACGTAAGTTTCCCTACAGATCTCAACCCAGTTTCCAGTGGCAGTGCTCCCTATTCCTCTCCTTTCTTCGCATTTTCACATACTTGTCCTCTTCCTCCGAGGTGGCCCTTTGACCACTGGCTTCCCCACTGGCTGAGCTGGTACACTTTGCATCCAACTACCTGACCTGCTATCCCTTCTCCTCCTGCAACCCACCACTTGTCCTCTGGTCAACGACCCCCCCCCCCCCCCCCNCACCACCAGTGGTTGGGTATAGTGCATTGGTTTGGGTGGTTCAGTGACCCCTTTGTGACCCCTACAGTGGATCGGTAGGTGGAAAACCAACCGATCATAGTTTGGATGCATCCGCCAGCTCATCTTCAGCCACCCTACACCGAGATCCTATCCGACACCGCCCCTTGGCTACCCGCCTCCTTATCTGCCACCCTTCTTGTCTTACAAGCTGCTATCCTATCCGTCGCGTGTCGGGTTCAGCCCAATGGATAGCTTCCAAGTGGGTCTAATTCGAGGTCGTCAGATAATTTGATTACGCTCAACAATTGATATCAGTGTCAAGTTCACAGGCACATTGCCTTTTGCTCCCGCCTATATATCATACGCTGACTACTAATCAAAGCTGAATTGCACACGTCTGCTGGAATATTTTTGGCACATGATAGCAAGTTGGACAACTGTTTCCATCACTCCAGTGGATGGAGCTGGTTACATGTCAGTTATATTCCAGCCAAAGTGTAGCATGTACAGTACTAGTTGCTGATTTTTGCCTGAAATGGCATACCCCACCAACCATGCTCAGTCTCTCCCCAACTTGGAACTTTTTGAGCTTTTTTGTTTTTTGTTCGGGATCCCCTGCCTCCCTGACTGTATACCTGACGGTGGTCACGTGCGGATGCGGATATGTGGGGGGGATAGTTGATGACGAATCCCTGGACGACAGGTAGTCAAGTGGCTGCAGTAGCTACTATTTCGAGCAGCTCGATGATCTAGCTCCAGGGGAAAAGGCGTTGCACACTTGGCAGCCTTTGACGGCACCGCCGCCGCCCAACCCGAGTCCACACATGACCACACATGTCCACACCATTTCCATATATGTATATACATATACAATCAGTCAAGGGGTGGCAGGGAGTGGGGGTGTAGATGAGGCTCCAACCTTTCTGATGATGATGCCATTTGGCACTGGCACCGATGCGAAAACCGCGCATCTACGGTGCTGTTTTCGCCGTCCGAAAGCGGGGGTCGATGCCCAACCCGTGGTGCACACAGGGAAAATTCCCCTCCTGCTGCCTGCAGAAATTTTCGTCAATACCGTGCACGCGTACTCATAACCACGTCCATTTCACAGACGCCCAAATTAAATTCGCGATTTCTGCTTCGTTCCGCCAATTATTGAAACCGGGGAACAGGATGACGGCTCATGGTCCTTCTAGGATAGGACGCCTGTGCGGAAATTATGCACAAATATCATTACACTTTTTTTTTTTTGCATTCCGCATTTTGTGTACTAACAAGTAACACAATTGAAGCAAAAAGATCAGGACGATTGTTCAACATCAAAAAAAATCATAGAACGTGCGAAGAATTCTGGTATGACATAATCCCCTCGATCGTGTTGTTATTGTCATACCCCACATTTGATGTTTTTGGGCGGAAAATGACCCGGTGTGCCGGACAGAGGTTAGCTCCCAAGTGCAATATTCGTGTCACGTGGCCGACGACAACAATCTCTTGTTTGGCTTGCGCAGGTCGCTTGGCCCGGCCAATAAATGATCGAATTCATGAATGGCAATTAGGTTTATTATTTCTCGCTATGGAAGTGTGTGTGGCATGTGCGTGTGTGGGGGACGGGGGAGGGGCAGTGAGTAATGGGAGTGGGGAGGGAGGGAGGCACTGTGTTGCCCTGTATATTATCTGGCTGGGGGGGCGTCCAGATTTCGGACTTGATCGGATTGGATCGGATTTTTTTTATATAGTTTCTTGGGCGGACTTGTGGGTCAACAAATATATGGAATTTCCTTTTCCTTTGGATATATGTCTGTCTTGATCCGTGACATTTTGGCCTATACTTAACCCCCGGGAATAAATCTTTTGGCCGCCAAAAAATCTATTATGCAATATTGTTCTAAGGAGATTGGAAATGGCTATCATGATAGACCTTATCCTTGTTTCTTATTACCAACCGGGTACAGTTTTGACCAAAACCAAGACCATCAACAAAGTGGCCATTTAGTGTCCCTCTTTATACATGCATGCCACTCTGCACAGTCGAATCCGTTGTCCAACAAACCGATTGCTACCCTAGAGTGCAAGGCCGGGAGGGAAGGGGTGGGGTGGGGGGGGGGGGGTTTTATTTATTTACACGCATTTTTTTTTGCACCCGATTGTACTCCCGGGGGCGTCTCATTCCCGATTCCATTGCGATGGAGACTCAATCAGCATGGCCGCTGCTCCCTTTTGATTTGTCTGCCATTAGCCTGTGTAAAGATTGAGCCCCTATTGATTCCGATGGACTTTGCCAGAGCTTCCAAGTAGGCACCGTTATTGGCTGTTTGAGTGCGAGAGAGAGGGAGCAGACCCGATGAAAAGTCTACCCCCATACATATAGACTATACATGGACGTGATTTTACCGATAACTATCTAGGAAAATGGACATTCTTATACAAATTGAAGCCCCAAGACATTCCTCAAATTGACCACTTGAGTTTGTCCAGTGCACGTGACATCGATGAAGGAAATAATACTGTATGTACCGGTCGAAAAAAAAGTACATGCTCAAGGTAATCTTGACATACGTTATCTTTAGGGGGGGGTTCGATCCTAACTGCAAGCGAGACGCTTTGATCCGAAATGTTGACCTAGCAGATTTCACTTGAGTACACTGTATGGACATTGAACACATAGTGGAGTAAAGATTTCATGCGCGTGTTTTCGATTCCGGTTAGCTCTTCCAAGTGTATTTGCCCATAAATTTTTGAAACGACGCAGGAATTTATATAAGAAGGAACCCCCCCTCTAGCTTTACACAGTAGTTTACATGTCAAAACATTGTTGTCTTGAATGTCGTTTGTTCGTCAACCCGATTTAATTGGCATATTGGAGATCAGACATGGCCTAGATTTTTCTCAGTTCACTGTCCGATACCGCATGAATAGAACCAGTTTTTAAACTCATCCTGTTGGTAACACCCAACTATTTCCCAGCCTGCCTTCAAGCCCTCCGCGCCAATTAATAGGATGCAGCGAGCGCAATTTGGGTTCCGAGAGCCGCTTCTAGAGATGATGCACCTGCAGCATCCCAAGCTCCCCCAGCATCCCCCCTCTCCATACATGCTGCATGCATCCCCCCCCCCTCCCTCCCCATGTCAAACTCTCCCAACTCCACAAACTCCAGCTTTTGCAACAAAGTTACCATACTGCTGACGCAAGTTGACAATATTCCAACATACACCACAAATGGATCTTGAGAAGCGCCCCCCCCCCCCTCCCATCCCCAGCTATAGTCTTCTCGTTAGCTACAACTGTGAATATACCCTTCTCTAAAACCGGACACTCGCCTGAAACAAAAACCAGTTCTACCATCCAAAATTCCGCGCTGGCTGGCTCGCACAAACTTTTGGGCCAAATCGGCACTGGCCTGGGAAACAAAAGAAACGGAGATGAATAGACTGGGGAGGAGGGGTGGGAGGTCCACCCCCAAAATTTTGCCTCCAACTCTTTCTGGACGGCTGCCTCCATCTCCCTCCCACCCACTCTTCCATCCCACTTTTTCCCCCGTTCCAGCAAAAATGGAAAAGAGGTGGGATAGCTGAGTATGGGTAGGGGGAATAGAGGGGAGAGAGAGAGAGAGGGAGGGAGGGAGGGAGGGAGGGGGGGCTTGAAAAAAGCCCAGCTCGCCGGGATTTCCAACGTCCCCATATTCCCTCACATATCCCCCTCCTCCCCCTCACACACACACATATCCCCCCCCCTCCCGCTCCATACTCCCCCCACTCCCCCTTCTCTCTCCCGGTTGGGTAGCAGCCTGACTCCGGGATCAATAAACGGACCGGGAAACTCTGCGGGTTGCTCTCCCGGAGAGAGAGAGAGAGAGAGAGAGGTAGAGAGGGGAGAGAGAGAAGAGAGAGAGGCCTAAAGAGAAAGATGGGGTTGCGACAGTTACAAAAGGGGCGTGGTTTTCTACTCCTCCAACCAACCCCCCCGACGTTCCATACAAACACTCCACCAAAACTACACCCCCGCAACATCCACCCACTTTGTTGATGAATCGCCAATTACATTTATTATTCTGTGGCGTTGAACTTGGGTCGGGCAGCTCGCTAAATTTGACACACGTGTTTCCATCAAGTTTTGCCTACTACCCGACATTTTTAGGGTAAAAATCAACAGTCTTGTACAGCATCAGGGGGGTTTGGTCCAGTGTTATTTTTCGGTCCAGCTATAGTAGAGGAGGGGGGGGAAAAGCGTGGTGCAAAAATTTTTGCGCGATATTATGTGGCCCGGACGCCGGCCATTGCTGTCGGTCACGTTCATTCGCTGAAACTTCAACGATGAAATCCGTGTCGGCTGATGTTGATAATTAAATTTTTAGATCGCATGCGAGTGAAGGCATGATAGGTCGGATCATATTGCACGTTCCCCCATACTCAAAAGTGTGGAGTCGTAAATAGTACAGTCGATATTTTTTTATGAAACACCTTGTACTTATCATTGACATAAAGGGAGGTACAGTTAGCCCCCACCCCAGATTTGCTTGAGAAAACTAACCAAAAGGGGTTTGACCATCGATTCTGTTTGGTCAACTTACGGTCCCTTGGTATCAGTTTCGGGTCCAGCTTGATGGTTTCGTCGAAGGTCACTTCGATTCCCCATAACGACAGCTTGTTTGTCCTTTGCCCATGTTGCGCTGGTTAGCCAAGGATATATATTTTTAAAAAAAAACAAAAAAAAAACGTTTTGTCCAATCATTTAGCCAGACTCGGTTTTAGCATAATCAAGCCCTTGAATTTCGCAACGCCTGCGATAAATGCATTGCTATGAGGCGGAAACGCTGGGTTATTCGTCGGTCGTGTGGAAAGAGAAATACAAACACTGGATTTTGCAGGAAATACTCCCGTATTGATAACCTCTCCAAGGTTACAATAATATGTAGTATAGGCGGGGGAAATGATGTCCTATCATTGTCGAATAGGATGTCCCTAATGGCATGTGCACGTAATACCTTCCGTGGATTAGTGTATCAAAAAAAATGTGACCTAAATAGTTAGTATGGACAGTTATTTACAGTAGCTAATATAACTACTTTTTTAGTGTTATGCAATCGATTTTTAGACACTTTCTGGTTCCCCCTCTCCAAGTTAGTAACATGTCCGGTCCAGTCTTCATATGTGGAAATTTCTAGCAGACACAGCAGAAGGCAGTGTGGTATAGGTCACGTGATGCATGCAAGGGAGGGGGGGAGCGTCCTTTTGGCTGATGAAAAGTTGAAGAGCGTCCCGGAGTCCCCCGGAAAAGTGTCCGGGAAGCTGACATGGCACATCCCCCCGCAGGAAGAGGCCTAACCTAATTAAGCCGGGCTAATTGCCTTCAAGTTGGGGCCGGGGCCTAAGACGGACACATGTGTGTGTATGTGTATGTGCCAGAGAGAGGGCGAGTGTGTGTGTATGTTATCATGTGTGTGAGAGCTTTCCCTCACCCCCCCTCCAGCCAGCCCAACTTCGTTCATCTTGCATGAGTCGTTACTTTTCCTGACTTTTGCCACTCACTCCGGTCTCACTTAATCTCGTTTTATTCGACTAATTCATCCTGTTTCGCGACAACGTGCGGTCCTAATTACTTTTTTCCTGGGTGTCCGATGTCACAGATCCTATAGATGTTTGGGCCCTCTAGACAACCAACCGGGTAGCGCTTTGTCTAAGTTGCATTTGCGTAATTGTGGAGTTCAAACTGGGATTAAATTCTTCAGGGATTAGTGAGGTAGAGTTCTTTTTGTGCGATACTGAGCTGACAATGCAGGTAAACCTGTACACTGAAGTGACGCAGGTATATGTAAAAAAAAAGGGGGGGGGGCTTATAAATGAATGGATACAAAAGTGTTTCAGGAGCAGTTGACACACTTTGTACAGTGCATATTATGGCTAATGAGTGATATTTTTTATTATTTTTAAAAATCGCCAATTTTTGTACATATTACGTAATATCACTCAACAAAATTAAGTGACTTTTAAGTGACTCGATACCTTTGACGTGACTATCTGTGACAACATATCTTTTACAAGCGCTCCTCCAGTACATTCAGGTGCTCATAATTAACCCAACAAAGTGTCTACAACTCCGGCCCCGATATGATCTGCGTAATAACATATTATAGTCGGAAATTCTTCCGATTGCCGTGAGCATGACTTTGAGGGCCAAACCGGGTGAGTTAATGGAAAGTCGCGTGTTGTGTGTATGCGTGATTGTGATTCGTGCACTCGGAGGTGTGAATACGGGTGTGGGTGTTTTTCTTGTGTGGCAAGACATTTCCGGACCTCTCACGTGAGGAAAGGCTTGATTGCCGGCCGCCATTTCCGATCCTAAACCCGTCATTCAAAAAAACGTCTTTACTACGACTAACGTTACTCCTACTGCTGTAATGTGGGATTATGTGCAGTGTATGTGTGGCATAGGGGGATATATGAATGTATTCATGCGTAGGGAGGAAGTAGGCGCGAGCGGGATTTGCCGATAGAGGCTAAAAGGAAGGGGGAGGCCACCCCGGAAGATAGGCTGCTACTACAAAAAAAAAAATGTATATGGAAGCGATTGAGTGCAGTTACGCACACTAGGGAAAAGGGCCAAAAAATGGGCTCCGATAGTAGTCCCCGTTCCGCCTCTTCCGGCCTCACAAATTAATCTTCGGCTTAGGAAATAAATCAGTGCAACCCTCCTCCCCCAGTCTAATGGCCAGGATTATTGCCACACAGGGTGAGACAGAAATCCTGTACTGATACTACCAGTGATGTGTACTAACCGGCATAGTTATAAAAAAATTTGTGACTAAAATTGCGTGTGACTGTGTGCAAAGGAAACTACTGTTGCAGTCATGTTAACCGGGGACATGCTGTTTTGTGTTACCCTGTAGGCCTGTGTAGATAACTAACTCTCAAAGGGCATGTCTTTACCAGCAGTCATTCCCACCGGCATCCACCGCATGAATCTGTTATCGATACCAGGGATTTTTCCAGCAACCCCCTCTACTCCTCCCACAAATACACACTCGCATTCACAACCTACTCTCGCCACAGTTTTATAATACATGACTCCACTTACCAACGTTCCATGTCACATTTTTCATGCGTTTATAACTGGCGGGATAAGCAAGGTTTTCCCGTGATCGTGGTGTAGGCTGTATGTTGGGACAAAGAGCGAGTCAAATATGCTCGGAAAACTAGACGAAGAGTGGGCAAACTGGGAAAAAATAGTGCTAAACTGCAGTAGTAGTGTTTTGTTAGTATGCATGTTGGAGTTGTTGAAAAAATAAGTTGTGAATTATGCATGTACACTGTCGGTTTTAAGATGGTGACTGTAGAGCAAGTAGGCTATAGTAGTGCAAATTAAGTCCCGACATAATTCAGATCTGTAATTTTAATTTTCTAAAAATTAGAATTGCATACACTGACCGCATGCTCTTTTTGCACTTTTTGTTACAGCAAATTATTTTTTACTTATACTATACCGTAGTTATTGTAAAGTTGAAAACTCAGTAATATGATATAGACATGCATGCAATGCATTTGGGTTTTATGTTGTCGTAGATCATAATATGCAAGTAGCAATAAAATCTAGCCTAATTTGTTCACTCTTTGCAATAGAAAGTGGAAGTTGCGAATGCCACACTGCTTGCGTCATAGCTCAGTATTTCACCATTTGCGAGTCATTAATATCGCAACATTGCATCAGTACAGTGCAATTCACTGGCAAAGCCATTCAAGTTTTTCCTCCACGAGAAGCAAAATAAAATTGCATGTGATTGAATCTTCAAACGAGGGCAATGAAACCTGCTGCCTATACACAGTACGTTGCTTCCGTGTAAAATCGCAAGGAATTGCTTCGCTGTAATACAGAATCCGCCAGTTGCAAAATTGTGTACGTTTACACCACACACACGTGTGACATCATTGACACACATCGTTTTTGCCAACAAAGTGTGTGCTAGTGCCCCTTACAGTTAATGTCGCCTGATTACGTTCAAAGTACTATACACTGTCGTACACCCACTTCACTAAGATATGATATTTATGTAAACCTACATAGTCACCTCTGCAGAATTCAAAATAACGCTCCATATCACACCAAAAGACACCAGAATAGTCCTACAATACGCCCGCCGCCACCTAATCACAATAAAAATTCCACCCACGATAAGGCCAAACACTCTATCGAACGTGTCCAATCTAACAATCAACAACACCCCACATACTACAAGGTTAATAAATGGGGTCAAACCATTTCGATCCTAGTCACACTCAATTTATAGAAAATCTCACATTACATTAGGTTGAACACAAATATTTTCTTAATTTGTATTAGTATGACATAACCGGTTAGGCAGTTGACCCCACATGTTTTTTTCCCCCCCTCCACATTGCCAGGCCTTTTTTCGTATCTAGGGGCGTCTTGTAGACGGTACGCCTATACTACTTGGGTTTCTCCCTCAACGCCCCTCAAAAGCTCACCTTTCAACACCACCTCCGCTGTAATCTGCAGGCCCCACAAAAGGAACCGATAAGAGACCCACCTCCCTCTGTGTTGCCCCCTTCCAAAGATCCGCACACTCTATTGTTCCCTACGTTATTAATTATCGCACGTCTTGTCTACCCGATAACTGAAAGTCAGAAGCAACTTGCCCGTCGCAACTTGTTATCGCTCAGCATGTTCCTCCAGGCGCAGGTCCCTTTTCGCAAAGATACGCGCCGACAAAATTGGTCAATTATTCCACAATAGTTATAGAGAAAAGGTGTGTGGTGGAGAGAGAGAGAGGGGGGGGGGGTGGAATACATGTGCAGAATTGGCGTCGGCGTGAACATAAACGTGGTCAAATTGGGTTAATTAGGATTGAGCACGAACTGAAAGTGCGGCATTAAATCCAAGGCGCTTTCATGAGCGACGCATAAAAATACCGCCTTTGGTGGATTTATCAACAAATTGTGCCATTTACGCCATTTACTCACGCTCTTTTTTTTTGGCACCCTCCAAAAAAGAGAACAATAATCCGTGAATTGACGCACACCTACTGTGTGTGTGTTTTTTTTTTCTCTCTCTCTCTCTCTCTCTCACCCGCACCCGCCTCTAGTTAACAAGTGCATATAATTGCAATAAAATTTCGATGAGGCTTTGTCCAGTTTGATGGCCTAGCCCTTGTTGCCTTTTTTTTAGTTGATTCTATCCTAGTACACTGTAATTATTTATGCAATATTTTATTCGGTGTTGCTAGCACAATCCGCAGATGCCTATCCACCAGCATGCCTCTGACTGGGTAGCCACACAAAAAAAAGGCTCAAATGGTGGTCAATGATATAGGCCGAGACCTTGATTGGCACGTCCAATTAATTCCTTCGTAAATGGCTGCCGGGCGAAGGGAAGACTAATTAGTTCCCCCCCTTCATACCCTCCCACCCTGCACCCAACCCATACACAATATACCCAGCAACCCCATCCCACCCTCAGCAACTCATGTATCATCCTTGATCTTAAGATGAGCATATAGCAAACGGGTTGCGCCTGATATGATAATGATGCAGCAGCAGGGTTGAGTCTGGCAAGCACCTGCCTGCCCCGCATAATCGATCATTTGGGCTCCCTCAGCCAGGGTCCTGAAGCTGCTACCCGATGCTCGCAGGCTCTCATCTTGCCAGCCATACCCTATACCCGACCGCTATTGACGCTTCTCTCTCGGGACTCTATTTCGCTCCCCCCCTCCCTCCCCTTTCCCTCCCTACCCTCTCCTCCCTCCCCGCCCTCCACCGCGCAATGACGACTGGGCATGTCAGAAAAGGGGGAAGGCAGGGATGGGAGGAGAGGGGAGAGGTGGATCCATACTTGCTAAGCATGCTCCCAAGGTATCTCTATAAGCCTTTTCCATCATACTAAAAATTGTGAATTCCCCGGATTTTGGGGTTGAGAATCCGGCGCAGATGAGGGCGGGACAGGCTTTCTTAGCTCCGCCTTGAAACACTTGTTGCCTCCAACTCCTTCCAAGGAGGCGTATCTCCTGCCAGAACGCAGCCCGCCCTACACGTCTGCAATGTAAGTTGCCGCCTACCCAGGATAGTATAGCTCAACTTCCCCCACAGTAGCCCGCTTGTCTCATTTTATAATAACGAAATAAAGTTAAAGTTAAAGTTAAAGGAAAAGGTAGCGGTGTTGCCAAGTGGAGCATGCAGTGTAATGTAGCATCAGGCAGTATGAGAGCAGAGAAGCGCCGCCGACATCAATGATGCAAAATGATTACTCCCAACTCTGGCTACTAAGCGGTATTGATTCAGTCACCGCCAACCGGCGTACATACGAACCCTTAAAAAAACACACACAGTCCGTGCCGGGGTTCAGAGAGAGAGGGGGGGAGAGAGGGGGATGGATGGGCAGGGAGGGGAAGGAGGATGGAGGGGGAGCACACACACAAAATGACGATAACTGCACAAGGGAGAGAGAGAGAGAGAGAGAGAGAGAGAGAGAGAGAGAGAGAGAGCAGTGTGCTGGCATCAGGAATATGAAAATCGCGTCAAACTGTCCTTACAGCATCCTGCTGCCGGTCCTCACACGCTTTCCAATTTGTACAATCCATTCTTTATCCCGTTTACCTACCGTGCGCAGGGGTTTGTTTACATTCACAGCCGCGTAATTACGGCCTATACCTTTGCACTAGGTTCGACATTTTTTGCATTACGGCCATGGCGGCCGTGATGAAATCTCTGGCTGACGATTATCTATACAACGCACAGCTAGCAGCAGTAGGAGATGTTCAAACAAAACCCTGCACTGTGCCGGTCCAGCGGGACCTGCCTCACATATACACATGTGTAGTGAATCCTTGCGCATGATTCCATGTTGAGTGAAGCAATGAATGCTAACACTTTGTTTGTACTCGCAGGACCCTCGAAAAGGACGCCGGGAAGGAAAAGAGACGAGGCGACGATAAACCCCCACCAACCCCCAGCCCGACCCCTCCCGAGCTCTCCACAAACTAATCAGGCCAGGTAAGACCTCCCCTTGTCTCTTCATTCTCATGCATGCTCTCAATATTCACGAGCCCCTCAACATTGCATGTCGTTAGTTGCAGCTTGCTAATGCGCTGCTCACATTACCTCAGAATATTCTCCAATCTAACACTTTGTACACAACATTTAATTTTGTTGTACTATGGGACTCGAATTAGTTTTGGCCGCTTTATCCTAGTCTTGAAGCAACCCCTCACACACCTTCTCACCGTGGAGCCTGTGCGGAGGGTTGCTTCAAGACCAGCACGATGAAGTAGCCAAAACTAATTGAGCCCTGTATGACGTAACATTCAAGTTAGATTGGAGTGTACTTTTTTTTTGGTGAATGGTGCCTCTGGGTAGCAACATACCGTTGTGGGCAAGGTTAGAGACGGAATGTGACGTAATGCGCCAATTGTTCTAGGGCTGCTCAGTGTTGACGCGGCGCTGTCCGCTTCGCCACGGCTACTTCCTCCTATTATTATTATTATCATTATTCACAGTTGGGGATGGTAAGCCTATAAACGAGGCGGCGGATTTTTTGGCTTTCATTTGGGATTAACTGGGCGGGCTTTTCGAGCGGGGAAGGGGAATTATGGGCCAGGATTAGTACCGGGTGGGGGTGGAGGGGGCTAGGGATGCTCAGGGTGATGGAGGCTATGTGGTGGGAGGGGGGGGGGGGCAAAAAACAAAAGAAGCCTGCTTGTGTAGCCTACCCGAATATTGAATGGTACTAGTTGGGTTAACTCTCCCCCCCCTTTTTTTTGGGAGCCCAACAGCACTAGTCATTCTTGAGGATATGCGTCCCATCCCGCTCGTGTGTATCACCCATTTATCACCAGTGAGTGTGTCTGGCCACTAAAAAACAGTGTGTGAATGCGTGAGTGTGGTGATGCTGACTCCTAGTTAGCTGCCGGACAGATATGTGCGTTTCCCCGGTCTTATCTGCTGTCACAACTTGTGCCGGCTTACGACACGTCCGCTGCGTGCTTATTAATTTCGTGGCAGATAATGGGCTACGATAGGGCACGACAGTCTATAAAACTATCCGGAGTAGGCGGCGCTCAACACTAGGAGCAGCAATTCTTCGTGACGCCTCCTCCTCCGCATCAGATTGATGGCCCAGATAGGACCCAATCCTTATAATAGGAAACGGAAGCTACCCCCAACACCTTTGCGGCTATTTACTTACGCACGAGAGATCTAAATTTACCGACAGGGAAGAAGAATGCCTCCCGTAAAGGGATTCAAGGTTTCTGTGGGGGAGGAACTTTGCGTGTTCATTGCTACTAGGGNGGGGGGGGGGTGCCTCTTTGTAATTTTAACTTGCACAAACACGTGGTAGCCAGGTTACTATTCCTGATCCTGATTTTTTTGTACTCCTTGGATATGCTATCTATCAAGAAAAAGTGGTTAAAATTCTGTATAGCGCCAGTGTTGAATATGAGCTACTTGTGGATTGTTGATTCATACAGTTTTCACCGATTCTCGTGCGGTGTTGGGTGTGAAAATAACACCGGGTACATAGGAATGTGACGGAAAAAATATTTGTTATTTTAAACTCGCCCGGGGTTTTTTTTTACCAATCCGGATACAGTGCAGTTGGCCAACGTTATGATGCTACCCTTGAATTTTGATACCGGTCTGTTACTGAAGGAACATTTTAGACAAAAGCAATAAATCGATCTTGAAGGTTTTCATCTGCAACCAAAGCCTAGCCAGCAGGAATCTATCACTAAATCGAATTGCCGATAAAT
Source organism: Catajapyx aquilonaris (assembly GCA_000934665.2). NCBI lineage: Eukaryota > Metazoa > Arthropoda > Diplura > Dicellurata > Japygidae > Catajapyx > Catajapyx aquilonaris. The sequence goes on from KZ538280.1 coordinate 78,762, forward strand.
TATCGGCGCTTCGCCATAGGCAGCTAAGTATGATCAAAATTAAAGTTGCATCGCTTTCAGAAGAGAGAGTGGCAGTGACCTAATGAAACCAGCAAAACTGATCATTGCTCCAGATAACACGTCCATGAATGCACAAGTAGTGTAATCTATAATTACACCTATCAGTGCCGATGAAGTATCGGTTGTGACGACGAGGTTTAGATGCAGCCTATAAGTGACACCGTAATGAACTTTCATCTGTCAATAACCCGGTCGATGCACCGGCACGACCTACAGGACCCAAATATCGTTCCACACATACTCTCCGATCACTCCAGCCTTGTATACAAGAAAACTTCTATTACACCGCGGAACTACTTTAGCCGCACTACACATTTCCCCCCCTACAGGCGGATGGATATATCAAGTTGGAGTGATTACCTCCAAAAAATCTTAAACCCATCTACAAGATTGAAAGTGGGTTGCGTTTTAGCCAGGGACAAAATCGTAGTGGCGCAGTAGGTGCAATGCAACCCCGTCCTATTTATATACACCCCACCTGGCCATCAAGAGCCCCCGAAAAGGGCGTGTGAGGGAGGCTCCCTTGTCCGCACCTGCTTTTCTTAGCTTCCCAATCGATGAGCACCACCTACATACTCATATTCTTCCTAGCTATATCCATGAGCTCCAACAATTTTTTTTTTGTTTATATAAAAAAGCAGCGATAAGCACCATTCTTTTTCATTTCCTTCCCTACTGATATCCCCTATCTGGCTAGAGGTCACGTGGTCAGCTGCCTGCCTCCAGAAGATAGCCAGAATCAAATCTCAGCCCTTCCAGTACTGTTCTTTATTTTTTGTAACACAGATAGCTAGGGGACATCGGCGTCAAGCACTGCTCGTTAGGACAAGATTTGTCTACCAGTATTAGTCTCTTCCTTAACTCAAAAGAGAGGGAGGGGGGGGGGGGGTTANCGCACTCCCTCTCCCCACCAGCAGTTATATTGTTCCAGATGAATTCCAGCGCATATATCTTGCTCTTGTTGCAAGAGTTGGGGGAGGGCGGGGAGAATGGGTAGTTCGGTAGAGGGAAGGGGGTGGGTGTGCCGGTTGATGGGGGAATTAAGCGACAGTCCCCTCCCTCCGCCACCGCTGCCATTAAAATGCCAAGCTGTCGCTCTGAATGTCCCGTTCACACGGAGCATCCTGGGATATGTGGCCTCCTCCCTCCATCGCCCTTTCTCTAAAAGTGTCCGCCTGGGGGGTGGATGGAGAGGGAGGGAGGGAGGGAGGGAGGGAAAAGGGGGAGTGTGGGGAAGGGAGCGGGAGGGAGGAAAGTGGGAGGCAGGAGAGGGGGGGATGTGTGGTGTGGGAGGTGACGTCGCGGTTCGATAACTTGCCAGGTTCCGCATGTGCACGCCAGAGGCGCTGCCCAGTATGTGGGTGTGTGTGTGTGAGAGAGAGGAGATCCAAAATGAAGGGAGATGTGCAGAACACCTTTGGAAAAAAAAAAATGGGTTTCCAAAAATGTCAGATACGCCTTATTAATCACCCATTTTTCTTAAGCACCTAATCTGATCGACCTTTTTCTAGATATGAATAATATGACCTTTTCTCTTGCCGCATTACATATAAGAGAGGGGAAACGTATTTTTCCCACGAGACACGATGGGCGTGTCTCCTGTCTAGAGACAATAGAGTTCTGACGTGATTTCCAGGAGAAAACGTGTCAAGCAAATCAGATCCCAAGAACGTGATCATATACCCCACCCCACCTCTCACACCCCCTCCACCCCCACTGCTCTTTTTATATTTTCCGTCCCCTTCAGTCACCTCTTTTGTCATCCAGCACACAATAGGCCTACGAGGAAATGGAAGTATTCAAGGCTGAGTCTGGGGAACGTCGCAGTTGTCTCGTAATGAGCGTCGCGTGTCTCTTCCTCCGACATTTCGCCACCTGTAGACCCCTATGTGCACCTGTATATAACTGCCCTCTATCCCTTTTTGTATAACCCCCAGTACAGTAGAGCAGAGATTTTTCTCCCCTCCTAAAATTGTCAATACAGAGGCAGCATCAATGCTCCTCGAATTTCATACGTGCGCTGTGGGGTAGGGGGGGGGGGTGAGGGAGGGAAAAAAAAGCATCCCAGGCAAATATGCAAACATCGACACGACCCCCTCCGGCATTGTTGTGCCAGTATTATTAAGGCCGAGATTGCAGTGTTGGGAGGATTTATACATGTGTCTGTGTATGTGAGTATGCGAGTATGGGCGTTCGTGCATGTCGCGCCGCGTGGAAGGCTGTTGATAGAGTCCTCGATGTGAAAATAATGAGGGAGGAGGGTGGCGGGTAAGTGATAGGCTGGCCAGTATACAGGGGTGGTGGGGTATGGAGAGTGGGAGGTAGGGGGGGGGTGCACACAGGCGGTGCTTTATGTGACGTCAGCTTTACTAGCACGCGCCTCCATGCACGACTATGGCCATCGGTCATATTTTATAGCGACATGTTTACTTCACACCCCGCGATGCAAAATGTCGCTTGTATTGATACGCCTTACGATATCAGCAGGTTTCCGGTGTGTGCGCTATCATGCGCAGGTCTGGGTTGTCTACATTGGCCGTCAACTTTTATGCCGGTGTAGGATGTAATGGAGAAGACGATTTGCGACAGTGCGGTCTCGTTTGCTCATCAATACCAGTGCCCCTATGGGATGTACTTTCAGGGGATGAACAAGAAAAAGCTCTCAATGCAATTGTGCGACTTGCAGGGTGACGGGGATTTTATTCGGTCGCTTTTGAATGACATGGTCTATTGTCCGATGCCCGTTGCGCATCGAGTCTAGTTATTCATAATGCAATGATGTCATCTTGCTCGAATGCATGTAACCGCATAAAAGGATCTTTTGAGAACGTATTGTCGAAATATGTTGGCGGTATATGCCATGTTAACTATACTGTAATTCTGATGCATATCTTGTAGTCTAATGTCCGTCACTCAATTGTGACCTTTGAACTGGTAATACTGTTAATTTTTAAACAGGTGCTTCTGTTCCTCATTAGCGATTTTCAGTCTATTTTTCGAGGATATGTTTGAAGTGTATACCTGATTATACGCGTAATAGTTTCCATAAAGAACCGGTGGAGCCTATACTCGTTATTATAAGTCAAAGTGCACACAAGTGTACGAGAATGACCAACACCCTCGCTATTTTTAAATTCAGGGACTACCGGTACTGGTATAGTAGAAAATGCATTTTTCAAGACCTACGCTATAGAAGCGGAGTCTTTTGGGATATAGAGGGATAGGTGGGTGTGGCGTCAACTGTATACTTACAACTGATATTAATTGTGATTATTTTGCATAATTGTAAAACCTATCTTTATATAAATCTGAGGTATAATATTTATGAAATAGCCCCTAAGAATTCGGCAACTTGTGAACCGTAAGAGGCACATAGGTTATCTAACGTTCAGGATGAAGCTCAGGGATTTTACTTCGGATAACTTGTTGAATTGCACAGTTTTCAAAATAAAAAAAAGCACATGTCGCCTCTATAAACAAAGATCCATGCCTCCACATTGCATCATTTTTCTGATAATTTGTATCAACCCATATGAAGGAAAGGGCGTTTTAGATTCTTTCCGAAAAGCATGCTTCAGAAGTGAATATATAATATATTATACAACTGCCGATTTTATGAAATCCAGCAAATTTTGCTTGGAATAGCATTCGATAGTGTGCATTTTAAAAGAAGTAGCTAGATTTCAATTTATGTTAGATTAAGATGACGAATTGTATATGCCAAAAAGAAAATGGCAAGATATATGCTTTCACACAACTTCCATACAACTCCGGCTTCCCATCATACAGGTTGTGCGCAAGTATAAAACTCGTTCATACAGTATGTCTAGTTGGCGTGAATAATCCATCATCTCCACCTGTAACCGGAAATTCAACCTTGTTGCGCTTCTTTTTCCTCACTCCCTATTTATTATTGGCGACATGCAGCTGCAGCTATTTTAGTGCTTCCGCCAGCTAAAATCCTACTCTATGAGTTTACTGTACAATACAGCAAGACAAAAAATACGTCATTACATTTCTTGATATCGTCCTTATAACTGAAGTTCAAAAGAAATGTATTACATATATACCGATATTAATAGGAACACACCATATGGTTCTTCGATAATGATATTTTTTTGTTTCGAAAAGTTCATTGACTTAAGAGCACGTATTTTTATGCCATGAAGTTCAAAACTATGAAGAACTGACATAATATACAGAAAGATCTGAGTCACAATTTGATCGAAATTAAGTCATCCATTGTGAAATTGCTGCATGTTATATTTGATGATTAAGTGAGTTTTTTTCTCAAGCCATTACAGTCCTCCAGAAGAATTTGTGAAAGAAAAATCACATTAAAATATAAGTCCTAAAAAAACATTTCGATATCATCGAATGCGATCTGATCTTTCTGCGTTTCAGGCCTTAATATTGTTTTTTTGAGAATGTATTTTTATAATAAGAACTTGTCAGTTGATTACTATGCGCCACGTGCGTCAACAAAGAAAAAAAAACAATCGAGTGACATCTTGGTTCATTTCAATCGCGACACTGACCTACACGAAGGTGAAAATAATCACCTTCAAAGTAACATTGCATAACATTACATGCACCACATCTATACACTTGAAGAGTCGTTTTTAGGCTTTACCTTTATGTAAAAATAACATTTTGGCTATCCAGTATTTTGACAAGCTCAGGAGATTTGAACCGCTTTCATAAACTTCATATGTAGATCTGGGATTACTTCGAAAAACATGGCAGCCCCGCATGTTTTCCTTAACATTCTTTTTGAGCATTTACAACAATAACAATGTTACTCAACCCGTTAACATTAAATTACAATAATATTATCTTTATAACTGACTTATATCATTTTTAACATATCGCACATAACGGACATGGATTACATAACCTGTACTCAATTAACCATTACTCAACAAATATTATTCCTACTCCACACATGCTGCGCACGACACCCCAATAACATTTTTCAACACGTGTTTTTTTTTGTTTTTTTAAATATCCTCAAACTAAATTCGATATGGGGTGTCGAATCTTAGATCCCCCACCCCCTAAAAACGGGCACCCTAAGCATACTAAGTTATTTCCCGGGCTCGTCAGGCCGGCTTCTAATCGACCCGCGGTTTGCAGTAATCCGGGTGCCGGCGCTGTGTAGCCGCCGACCAACTAACGAACGGAATCAGGCAGCAGCTGGGCGTTGGCTCTCTCTACATCTCCCCCTGTGACGTCACTCCCCCCCCCCCCCTACAGCCTCTTTCCCCCGCAACTAAAACCCCCCCCTTTTTCAACCCCTTCCCAAAGTCCGGATGAATTCTGGATGCATTTGGCCGGACTGCATGCACAGAGAGGGACTTTATATGCTGGTGAGGGAGAGGGAGGGAGGGGGGGGGGTTTGAATTGGCGTGGTTCTAACTTTGGCGGCCACACCCTTTTGTCTTTGAGGGTACCGCTTTTCAGTAACCCAGAGGGAGAGTCTTGCACGATGTTGGAAACCAACCAGGAGGCCCATAGGACTCTAGAAATATGATCATTTTTGGATAGAATAGATCGATACTGAGCGGGTGGAAAAGTGGAAAAGAATCTGTGCTGACGTTTCTGCTGCGCATTGGTAAAATATTTCAATCGCCATCCGCACGTAGCTTGGTACGGCTCCAATTTCCTCCAGCACACCCCCACCCACCCACCCCTGCACATTTTTTTTTTTTGTGCCCGGGTTGGGTTTGGAGGGGGAGAATTGGGGAGGGAGGGGGAAAAAAGAGGGGGAAAGCGGGGGTGGGAGGGAACTCGCAGTGAATTTTGTGTGCTAACTGAACGTGCCGGGTGCCTGAAACGTGCAATGGCAAGTTCCCCTAAACAGGTTTCATGTTGGACCCAATTTCGAGTTGGAGATATGCAACGATATATGACGTCTCGTTGAGGGTGAAAAAAAAGGTGGTCTTTGTACTGCCGGTACGCATCATATGTTTCATGCCAAGTCTAGTTGCGGGCATATCCTTCCTGCATATCGGTTCAGCCTTTGGTTCATACTAAATGCATACAGTTACCTAGAGCTCTTTTTTTTAGGGGGGGGGGGGGAACTCCAGCAGGCTTTATTGTAAGAGCCCTATTATTGCGGTGCTCAATTGTTCTCAGGATAATTCAACTCTTTTTTTGGGGGGGGGCATATATTCACCCCCCCTCTGATCCTGGAAGTTTCCATCCAATTGATGTCCATCTTAGAGACTTGAACGCCCGAAGACATCCAGATCCCCCCTTCTTAACATCTAGGCCATTTTAATTTTTCCAAACTATGTAGATCCACAAAATGGCGGTCCATGAACCAACGCCACCCAGCGGATTCGCCAACTTAAACCCAACGCAAAAACCGGGTCCAGAGAACCTGGCTCCCTCCCCATTTGCAATTACCAGAGCGCCCGAAGAGCAGAGCCGGGCTTCAGTGCCCACCACTGCCGGCTATGTGCTCCCCCCTCATACTCCCCCACTTCAACCTTCACGTAGCCATGGCAACACATCCCTCTCTCCCAACTCTCCAACTCTCTTCGTATAGCCCTATTCGATAGTCCACCCAACGCAGGGCCGACATCTGCCGGTGGAGCGCCACAATCGCGCCGTCACAACACTGACGCTAGCCTCCCCAACCTACAAAAAAAAAAATACAAAATGCGGACTGCCATAGCCTAAGCGCCGGTTTGGTATAGAGGGGGGGGGAGGGGGGAGCGACAGGTTTTTTTTTTTATGTGTGTGTTAAAACCAGCCTTTAAACGATAGTCGGGGCCGCTAACCTGTAATAGCACTATTGGCAGTTGCTTTAACAACAGCAAACTACAAATTTTTTCAGCAGTTATCAGAAAATGTATATAGTTAGGCTGTTTCCAGGAAAAGTCCAAGGAGAGCGTCCAATGAGACGCGGCAAATCTTAAGCAGCCAACCAAGACGGTTGGGGGGCGGAGCATTTGTGTGGGCGTGCGTTTTAAGATCCGACCCGATCTTTGCCAGCATCTTGATGTGGTTCTCACCCAATCCTGAGCCATCTAGAACCGGGAGCCAATCCGGACGTTGCATTTCCCCTCCTGTAGAAACTCCTTGTCCAATCATATACCGGATCTTAAGGAATTCCGGCGCACACTCGGACCGGATTTCTGCGTTTCCGTAGGCGGTGCGATGGTAAAATCGGGAGGGGGTCTATATTGTGAACGATTAAGTGAGCGGCGTTATGTTAATTAGCCCCCCCCCTCCTATCCCCCCCCCCCCCCCCA